>PVKE010034483.1:0-17373 GCA_004027555.1 Craseonycteris thonglongyai
CCTGTTAGAAGATACTGAAGATAAAGAACACGATCTCATCCTGCATACTGAAGTACGTTGGCTCAGTAAAGGTAAAGTTCTTACAAGATTTGTGAACTTCATTGAAGAAATAAAAACATTTATACATGATAAAAATGAAAATTATGATGAACTAACAGACTCTTGCTGGCTGGTGGATTTGGGTTTTCTTGCTGACACCGTGGAAAAATTATTCTTTTAATTTGGAGTTGCAGGGAAAAGACAAAAATATAGCTGAAATGATAAGCTCTGTAAACGCATTTAAAGCAAAATTGACTTTGTTGATATCACATCTGCATATCAAGTCTCTCGTCTCTCGTGCACTTCCTATATATGAGGAAAATGCTAGCTAACAATGAATTCAACGTGTCATTATTTATTGAGACCCTGCAAGTGCTTCAAAAACAGTTTGAAGAGAGACTTCTGCAGTTTACAAATATCGAGCCAATTGTCTCCTTCTGTATCAATCCTTTTACTTGCCAAATAAATGTAATAGAACTAGCCGCATGTATTGCAGACCTTGTTCAGGGGAAAGCAGAATAACTAGAGTTAGAAATTTTGAACCAGGGGAAGCCAGGATGGCTCAGTGGGTTGAGCGTTCACTTTGCAGTGCCGGGGACCCAGGATCGAGAGTTCCGGCTCCAGTCCGTGCGGAACCATGTGCTGAGCTGGGAGCTTGCCCAGTTCAGTTCTCTCTCTGTCTCTCTCTGTACCTCTCTCTCTCTCTGTCAAAAATAAAAATAAATAAAAAAAATATATTTAGAAAATATAAAACACTAAAATTAAAAAAAAAAAGAAATTTTGAACCTTAAGAACGATATTTTGCTAAAATTCTTAATATCAGAGGACTTATGAAACATAGTCAACAAAGAAAGGTTCCCATTTAAAAAAAAAGCGGCATATAAGATCAAATCGTTTTTCGGGTCAACGTATTTATGCGAATCTTTGTTTTCAAACATGAATTTAATAAAATCACGATATAGATCTTGACTTACCGATGAGCATCTTAATAATTGTTTGCTAACAGGGTTGTCGTCATACTCTCCTAATTACGAGGCACTGGCCAATGAAATGCAATACCAAAGATCACACTGACAGATTGGTTTTTTTAATGTTTTCTTTTATGTTTTTTTAAATGATTATATGTGTGTTTTTTATTTACTTGGTATTACATTTTGTATATGTTTCTTTGTGTGTATATAATTTGTACAATAAATTTATTATTTTAAAATTATTTTTATTATTTTTTATTCTTGTTCAATAATAAATATCCTTAGAAATAGCTCGTGCCCGCCTCCCTACCGATATTTTAGAATGTGCCCTAGGGTATAAAAAGGTTGGGAACTCCTGCTCTAAATAATGAGACTGAGACCTCGTGAAATCAAGGACTTTTCTAAGGTCACATAGCCAGGAAATGGGAGAGCTCAACTGCAACCCAAGTCTTCTGACTCCCAAGTCTCTCCGCTGCCATGTACAGAGGAGCAAGTCACAGATGGCTTCAAAGAAGAAGAGACCCTTGGAATGGCAATCAAATGATCAGGACAAGTTTATCAGATGCAGAAGGGTCAAACAATGTTGAGCACATTGAAATTGTAAGATGAGGCTGAAACCCAGGGTTCAAGGGAGAGAGAGGTGGGGAAAGAGGCTGCTCTGCCCAAAGGCCAGCTCACAAGGGCCCTAAATGCCAGGCCTGATAACCTGGAACCTGTCCTGTAGGTGGGGGCCTCCTGAGTTGTCCTCCGTAGGGTGACATGGTCTGACTTGGTCTTTGAAGACAATCTGGGGACAGCACAGAGACTGGATTGGCACAGCAGTTCTCAATATCACTGTGCATCAGAATCATCTGGGCTGCTTGTAAAAAATGCCTGGAACTCACAAGTGAAGAGTCTGATTCATGGGGCCACTTGAAAAAAATACCAGCAATCCAGAGAGAGAGAGGAAGCAAGAAGGCTATTCCTCACCTAACAAATGAATCCCATTCCTGTGACTACGGTATGTCAAGTGAACTGATGGATCAGCGAGGAGCTTAAAGGCAGATGTCTTCTGGTGTGTCATGCTGTCATAGGGTATGTATTTTTCTTTTTTCTTTTAATTTCTATTTATTGAGAGGTGAGAGAGAGAGAGAGAGAGAGAGAGAGAGAGAGAGAGAGAGAGAGAGAGAGAGAGAGACGGGGGAAGGGCTCAGAGCAGCTTCCATAGTTGTACATCATTAGTTGTGACATGGTTTCATTCCACACAGGTGGATGTGGGGCCACAGGGGACGGAACTGAACTGAGGGGCCTCCCACATGGGAGGCAAGAACCTTCACTGCTAAGCCACCCCAGTGGCTACCGGTTGTACCACAGTTCAGTATATGGGGTTGCACAGGCTGGGCCAGGACCAGGAATTGAACCCCGAACCTTGAAATTATGAGGCAAGTGCTCAACCACTGAGCTATCCTGGCTTCCCTAGGGTATGTATTTTTCAGTAGATATCATGCAACACCACACTTATAAATGAAATATGTAGTCTTGCATGATTGCAAACACTTTGTATAGTGAATACTGACTGTAGGAAGGAGACAGAGACTGAGAAAGGGGATTCCCAAGACACACAGACCAAGAACGGGGATCCCCTGCACCAGAGAAATGGTCATAAGTCAGAGCTGTCATTAAACGGGTAGGTCATTTAGCGAGGAGTGGCTGTATGAAGTGGTTGCCAGAAACAAATAATGAGTCCTGAACTCCAGTGACAGCAAGTAAATGGAAACAGCCTAACTATGGCAGGAGAATGTTTTCATGTTACCCTGTCTTTCTTTTTTCTAGTAATTCACTTATACACCCAACCGCCTTTCAAATAGCTAGTCCATTCTGTGTTTATTGCCCCTCAGGGGTAGGGTGTTACAGGGCAGAAAACAAAATAGGTCATTCTGGTATGATGTATTGGCTTTATTTCAAATAACACAGGAGTGAGGAGGAGGGGGAGAGGGGAGAGGTTACAAATGAATCAAGCCCGGCCATGAGTTATTTGCAACAATATGATGGACCTAGAGGTTACTATGCTAAATGAAGTTAAGTCAGACTGAGAAAGAGAAATATGTATGATCTCCCTTAGATGTGGAATTTAAAAAACAGAATAAACAAAATAGAAATAGACTGATAGAGAACAAACTGATGGCTGTTAGATGGGAGGTGGGTAAGAAAAGTGAAGGGATTAGGAAGTATTAGCTAGTAGTCACAAAATAGTCACGGGGTGGGGGGAGGGGGAAGAATGCCAAGATAGCTAAGCGATTGAGCACATGCCTCGCAATTTTGGGTTCTGGGGTTTGATTCCCAGTCCCAGCCCGTGCAACCCCATATGCTGAATTGCAGTGCAAGTGGTAACCGCTGGGATGGCTCGGTGGTGAAGGTTCTCACCTCCCATGAGGGAGGCTTCCAGTTCAGTTCCTGCCCTACATGGCCCCACATCCACCTGTGTGGAATGCAACCATGTCACAACTAATGATGTACAACTATGGAGACTGCTCTGGGCCCTCCCCACTTCTCTCCCTCTCTCTCTCTCCTTATCTCAAACAATAAAATAAATCTTCAAAAAAAATAGTCATGGTGATGTGAAATGCAGTATGGGGAAACTAGTCAATAATGTTGTAAAAACTATGTATGGTATCAGATGGGCACTAGACTTACCAGGGGGGTCACTTCATAAATTATATAAATGCCACTGTGCTGAACACCTGAAAATATAATAAAATAAATAACATTGAATGTCAACTATAATTAAAAACATATATATATAGTCACGGGATGTGGAGGACAGCATAGGGGATATAGTCAATGGCATTGTAATAGCTATGTAACATGTCAGATGGGAGGAAGCCGGGACGGCTCAGCGGGTTAAGCACTCGCTTTGCAGCCCAGGAGCCCGAGGATCAAATCTCGAGCCTGGCCCATGCAGACCCATATTCTGAACTGGGGTGTGCCCCCAGTTCAGTTCTTGCCGGGGCCTATGCGGGAGGTTCCTGGCCCAGTTCCTGCCCTGCGCAGCCCTGTGCCCGCCTGTGGAGTGAAACTATATGGAAAACTAATGCTGTCAACTATGGAGACTGCTCTGGGCCCTCCCTCTTCTCTCTGTCTCTCTCTGTCCTGTCTCTTTCTCTGTCAAAAAAAAAAAAAAAATAAATCTTAAAAAAAAAAAAAGAAGATGGGTAGTGGACTTGTTGGAATTTTAGCTTTGTATGATGTGTAAATGTTTAATCATTATGAGCTTTTGTACACCTGAAACTAATAAAAAATATTTTAAAAATAAAGGACTGACCATGAGTTAACTATGGAAGGTGAGCAATGGCTACAAAGAGATTCATTATAAAATTGTGTCTACATTTGTCTATTTTTTAAATTTTCACTTAAAAAAATATTTTTAAAAAGTATTTCTGGGGGAAGCCAGGATGGCTCAGCAGGTTGAGCACGCACCTTACAGCTCCGGAGTCCAAGGATCGAGTCCTGGCCCCAGCCCTTGTGGACCCATATGCTGAACTGGGTTGTGCTTCACATGTGGGAGGCCCCCGACCCAGTTCCTGCCCTGCGCCCACCTGTGTGGAATGAAACTATGTCAAAAAAGCTGATGATGTACAACTATGGAGACTGCTCTGGCCCTCCCCCTTCCCTCTCTGTCTCTGTCTGTCTCTTTGTCAAGAACAATAAAATAAATCTTTTTTAAAAAGTATTTCTGGACTTGGTTTCAAAAAGACTTAGGGAAAAGGAGAATTCTCAGACATAGCCAAAAAGTTGCAAGAAACGTCATGAGCAAGGTGGGGGAGGGGATGGGGAGAACTGGCCCAGGTGAAGGCGCACCACAGACAGGCAGGACCCTTCTACACCTGGGAGACAGAATAACTCACCTGATCGGTGTATTTGGGAAGAATACTGTACAGGCTTTGCTCAACTCTGCCCTTCTTCCCCTCAGGCTCTGCCTGTCTACAATGGGTATACATTCACTGCCCCCATCAGGGGCTCTGGGAGAGAGGCCTACCCAGTTCATCACTGCCATGGAGGCAGGGGGAACTGCTTAACTCAGGGGTTCAGTTATCTATAAGCCCACACTGAGCAAATGCTCCAACTTGGCCTTTGTCAGTAATAAAGTAGTAATCTGACCCCCCCGCCCCTCCTCTCCTTTGCTTCATTTGCCAGTATGTTTAGAACATTAGTCAGGAGGACAGTGCCCTCTCTATTGGGGGTCCTCCAGAAATCCCAAAATGAGGGCTTCCAGGGTCCTGGGTAAAGGAAGGAAGGGAAGGAAGATGGAGGGAAGGAAGTGACCAGAGCACAGAGAGGGCCCTAAGGAAGGAGCAAAGAATCCAAGAGAGAGGGAATGCTGCCCCGAGAGCAGCAAGGCCTGCATGGAGATGGCTCTGAGACACAGCTAGGCACAGAGGACCTTGCTAACCTCGGCAAGATTCCTACAGGCCAGAGTAGCACACGGTGGGAAAAGAGCTATGGTCCCTAGCAGACATAGGAGTGAGAAAAGCCACGTCTGACCAGCAACCAGGGAGGACCAAAGGCATCTCCATGAACACCTGTGTGCACAGATGACCTTGAGAACTCGATCCTCTAACACACACACCTGAGTATGAGATGAGACTCTGGGCCTTAAATATAACCCTGGGATGTGTAAAACTCTCAATTAGCTGAGATTAAGTTTCTGCCACTCCAGCAGAATGGGAGTTCAAAATAAAAATTAACTTGAGTTATAGAAAACTTTAATGATACTTCTTGCATAGGTGAATTTAGGAACACAGATTCTTTTTGCTAGAATAAATATTTTGGAGGCAGAATGAACAAGACTTGGAGGTCAGATGGAGTAGTGAGGAAGAGGAAGGCTCTCCTCCCTTTGAAGGATGTTTCCCAAACACCCCAAGCAACATCAGGTTCTTCAACACTGTCTGCCAAGTTTTCATTCCTTCCCCTGATGATCTTCCTTCAAGGCCCTGTAACACAGATTCAATTATTCTTGCTCAGTTGATTAATGATTAGGAGCAATTACCGCTTACTCTAATAAAGCAATCTACTTTACTAGAATTTCCTATTTACTTCCTAGAAAACGTAGCTATTAAAATTGCACAGTTCAGGGGATGCCAAGATAGCTCAGCAGTTGAGGACTTGCTTTATAATTGGGAGGTGTGGGGTTTGATTTCTGATCCCAGTCTGTACAACACCATATGCTAAACTGCAGTGTAAATGGTAACCACCAGGATGGTTCAATGGCAAACATTCTCACCTCCCATGCTGGAGGCCCCCAGTTCAGTTCCCACCCTGCATGGCATGGCCCCACATTTACCTGTATAGAATGAAACTATGTCATAACTAACTAATGATGTACAACTATGGAAACTGCTCTGGGCCCTCCCCCTTCTCTCTCTCTCTCTCTCTCTCTCTCTCTTTCTCTCTCTCTCTCTCTCTCTCTCTCTCTCTCTCTCTCTCTCTCTCTCTCTCTCTCCTCTCACCTTCTCTCAAACAATAAAATAAATCTTTTTAAAAAGTTGCACAGGGATACCGGGAAGGCTCAGCGGGTTGAGTGCTCACCTTGAAGCTCCGGGGTTCGAGGATCAAGTCCCAACCCCAGCCTGTGTGCTTCCCATGTGGAAGGTGCCCAACTCAGTTCCTGCCAGGGCAAGCTACCCATGTGAAAGGCCCCTGGCTCATGGCCCATGTGGGCGGTCCCCAGACCAGCTCCCACCCTGCATGGCCCCTTCCCCACCTGTATGGAATGAAACTATGTCGAAAACTAATGACATACAACTATGTAGACTGCTCTGGGCCCTCCCCCTTCTCTCTCTGTCTTTCTCTGTCTCTGTCAAAATAATAAAATAAGGCTCTAAAATTTTTTTTTTAATTGCACTGTTCAGACTACTGTACAATGGTCACTGTAACAAGTAGGCCCACAGGGCCTGGAGGAGGTCAGGGCAAAATCCAATACGCTTCGTCTCCAGAGTACCTCATGTGGACCTCCGTGTTTCATTCCTCCCCTGTGCCCAGGCTCCATCACCCTCATAGAAGGTCCAACTTTCACCCTGAGATTCAAGATCTTTCACACTGGACCCTATCCGTCCTCCTCTCCTGCCTTATTTCCTCTCCTCTAATCCTCCTCTCCCTCTCTGGGGAAGTGAGTCCAGTCTGCCCCAAACCCTTCTGCCCAAAGGTGTAAGGCCATTCTCAAGCTGAGAGGGTGGAGGACTGAGGGAACGGGAGCAGAATTGGCTACCTCTCAAAAAGTGCTAAGAAAGTCCATCAAGACTCAGGAAGAGGGGAAGCCAGGATGGTTCAGTGGGTTGGGTACTCACTTTGCAGCGCCGGGGACCGGGGATCGAGGATCGAGTCCCGGCCCTGGCCTGTGAGGAACCATATGCTGAACTGGGAGCTCTCTCAGTTCAGTTCTCTCTCTGTCTCTGTCTCTGTATCTTTCTCTCTCCCTGTCAAAAATAAATAAATAAATAAATAAATATATTTTTAAAAAGACTCAGGAAGAAGAAGAGGCCCTGATCTGCCTTCCTCTGGTGGAACCAATTCTTCCCGGAAGTGAGAGGCCGGCCCTTTCAGGCAGTATGTGAGCTGGGTAGGGCTCAGTAACTGCAGGGTTCTGAAGTGCAAAGTGTATAAGGCCCCAGGGTACCTAACATCACCTGTGTGAACAGGAAACTATGCTGAGATGGTAATCTAGTTTGCATTGCCTTTATAATTTCTCCTTCCCTCCTCTCCACTCAAGCAATCAAAGCCATATCTCAGAGATATTACAGATTAGGTTCCAGATCCCAGCAATAAAGTGAGTCATAGTCTTTTTGCTTGTGGAGGGTCTTCTCGTCATTTGTAAAAACACAGCATCTGTGAAGCATGATAAAATAGAGTAGGTCTGTAGTTAGTTTTGTATTCATTACTTTGGGGTGGAAGTAGACAATGAAACACCAGATGGAAGGTAGGAGAACTGGCAAACCATTCTGGATTTTGCATTCCAAGCCCAAACCCTTACAACCCTGAGAATTGAGACCAGTGGCCTTCAGACTTTGTTTGCATGCCTGGTGAAAGCAATTTTAAAAACTACATAGGGATGCCAGAATGGCTCAGCAGTTTGAGCACTCGCCTTGTAGCCCCTGGGTCCAAGGATCAAGTCCTGGTCCTGGCCTGGGCCCCGGCCCATGAGGACCCATATGCTGAACTAGAGTATGCTGCCCATGAAGGAGGCCCCCGGTTCAGCTCCCACCCAGGGTGTGCTTCCCATGGGGGAGACCCCCAGCTTGTTGAGGTGCACCTCCCAAGCAGGAGGCCCCTAGCCCAGTGCCCACCCTGTGCAGTCCTGTGCTCACCTGTGTGGAATGAAACTATGAAGAAAACTAATGACGTACAACTATGGAGACTGCTCTGGGCCCTCCCCCTTCTCTCTCTGTCTCTCATTTCTCTCTCTCTGTCTCTTTCTGTGAAAACAATAAAATAAATCTCAAAAAAAATACACACACAAAAACTACATACCCTCTCCCACAGCTACACAAATTGTAGTGCCCAGTGCAAAATAAAAGTGTGGGCCCCTTGCTCAAACATTATCAAGAATTTCAAGAAGGTGATGGCATGGTGTCATGCCAAGCTTAGAGCCCTTCTGCATGCAGGGCCCTGGGTGGCTGAGCGGATTACACCTCTGAAGCTGGCCCTGCTCCTACACATTGTTAATGTGTAAAATATATATATATATATAAATTCTGGGATGCCAGGATAGTTCAGCAGGTTGAGCACTTGCCTTGCAGTGGTGAAGTCTGGGGATCAGGTCCTGGGCCCAGCCCATGCAAACCCATATGCTGAACTGCAGAGCAGCTGGTAGCTCTTGCCTCCCATGTGGGGGGCCCATGGTTCAGTTCCCACCTTGTACAGTCCCATGTCTACCTCTGTGGAATAAAATTATGTCACAACTAATGATGTGCAACTGTGGAGACTGCTCTAGGCCCTCCCCTTTCTTTTGCAAAATATGTAATTTCAGTATACTGTCATGCTATATTTGCTTTAAATATCTTTTCTTCCAATTCTCAGAGCAGCATAGTAAGCTAATTTACATATGAAAAATGTTTTCCATGGCTGCTCATCAATGTTGAATGCAAAAACTAACTGGTCCTTCCATACAATGGAATACTACTCAGTGGTAAGCAAGAATGAGCTATGGATAAACACGACATAGATAAATCTCCAAGTGATTATACTGAGGGAAAGAAGTCAGGCAAAACAGAGTACATGCTGTATAAAAATGCAAAATATACTCAAAGACAAAAAGCAGATCAGTGGTGACATGGGGAGAAAAGAAGGAGTGGGACAGAAGAATTACAGTTAGGCAGAACCACGTGGCTGAAATCTCACTACCAGAATGGAGTGAAAATGATCTATAATCATTTCTGGGTATTGCTCATGAAAATGTCCCACACAACCCTCATTCTGTCTTCTTTCCCATCCTCTCGCTGAGTGAACAGAGCCTAAACAGGGGCAGTCACAAGACAGAGGGGTACTGGGTCCCTGAATGACTGCATGCAGCAAAGTCCCCTTTGACTGGTATTGGGCTGTGATATGAACACGAATGAAACTACAATATGGTATTGAACCTGACGTGTTGATATTTTTTGTTGCAGTAGTTAGCCAACTCTAACTAATACATAGTCCAGTCTAATCTCCTCACCACAAAAAGCTGGCTGGTTCCCTCAAAAACTCAGGTTCCACCCAGAGCTCCGGCTGGTTCCCTCAGGCTCACATATTGGGCTCAGCACTGAGAATAGAGAGACCAGGTGTGGGAGGGAGCAGTCCATATTGCTGGGCCAGTTTTCTCCTAGACCACTGAACAAGCCCTGAAATGGCTGGGGAAGGAGACAGTGCCTAAGAGCCACAGAAAGAGTCATTCTGCCCACCAGGCTTTAGAAGGTTCTTCTTTAGGAAGGCCCTTTGAATGAATGTTCATCTGAGACACAGATGACCTTATGCTCTGAAGCTATTCTGGCCAATCTGTCCACATTTTTTTTCCTCAAAACATTCTACTACTGGGGAAGCTGGGATGGCTCAGTGGTTTAAGTGCTCACTTTGCAGCCCTGGGGACCAAGGATCGAGTTCCGGCTCAGGCCTGTGTGGACCCATATGATGAACTGGAGTGTGCTTCCCATGCAAGAAGTCCCCAGTTCGGTTCTCGCCCCCTGGTTTAGCCCCTGGCTCAAGGGGGTTGTGCCTCCCATGCTGGAGACCCCCAGCCCAGTTCCTGCCCTACGCAGCCCCCACCCACCTGTGTGGAATAAAACCATGTGGAAAACTGATAATGTACAACTATGGAGACTGCTCTGGGCCCTCCTCCTTCTCTATCTCTGTCTCTTTCTGTCTCTATCAAAAACAATAAAATAAATCTTTAAAAAAAAAAACTTCCTGCTACTAAGACTTCAGTCTGCTTCCTTCAAGTCTCTGACCAACAGACTAAACCATTATCCAACACCCACAAACTGGCGTCTTTAATTCAGGGCCTCCAGGAGCACTTCCCTTTTCCAGATCCCGTAGCTTAGGCCATTGCAGAGGAAGGCTGGAATACCCCAGCAATCCACTTCTGGCTGAGCTTTAGAGTTTTCTTCTTCAATCAACTAAATATCGAATGTAAAAAATTTGCTCAGGCAACCTACTATGCCTTTAGAGCTTGTTTAGACCCAGGCCATATACAAAGTATAATAAAAAAATACAGTGAAGTGGATGCTGGGATAGTTCAATAGGTTGAGCACTCGCCTTGCAACTGCAGGGTCCAGGGATCAAATCCTGACCCCAGCCCATGCAAAATCATATGCTCAACTGCAGTGCAACTGGTAACCACTGGGATGGTGGCAAATGTTCTAGCCTCCCAGTTCAGTTCCTGCTTTGAGTGGCCCCACATCCACCTGTGTGGAATGAAATCATGTCACACTAATGATGTACAACTATGGAGGCTGCTCTGGGCCCTACTTTCTTCTCTCTCTCTCTCTCTCTCTTTCTCTCAAACAATAATATAAATCTTTAAAACAATATAATAAATGTTTAAATAAAAAAACATTTATTACAGTAAAAGACAAATCTCCATTAATTCCCCTCAAAATACTTCCCCTCGTATGGAACACATTTATGTCAACATTCTTGCCACTTTCTGAAGCAGTTCTGGAAATCCTTTTTCTTTTCTTTTTTTTAAATATTTATTTTTTATTGTTTTTGACAGAGAGAGAGAGAGAGAGATACAGAGACAAAGACAGAGAGAAAGGGGAGGGTCCAGAACAGTCTCCATAGTTGTATATCATTAATTTTTCCACATAGTTTCATTCCACAGGTGGGCTTGGGGCTGCACAGGGCAGGAACCGGGCCGGGGTCTCACCCTGGTGAGAACCGAACTGGGGGCACTCCCCAGTTCAGCATATGGGTCTTCAAGGGCCAGGGCCGGGATTCAATCCTCAGTCCCCAGGGCTGCAAAGTGAGTGCTTAACCCACTGAGCCAATCCCAGCTTCCCCTGGAAATCCTTTTTCATTAGTATCTTTACTTGCGCTGTCATGGCTGCCTCAATGTCCTGAATCAATTCAGAACGTTTACCTTTCGTGGTCATTTTGACTTTGGGGAAGAGCCAGAAATTGCACAGTGCCAGATCTGGTGAACAAGGTAGATGAGGACACAATGTCATGTTTTTATTTTACAGAAATTTCCATAGTAGAAGCCATGTGTGACCTGAATTGATTCAGGACATCAAGGCAGACACAACAGCACAACTAAAGACACTCAGGAAAAAGGACTTTCAGAACTGCTTCAGAAAGTGGCAAGAACAATGGGATAAGTGTGTTTGAAGTGAGGAGTACTTTGAGGGGGATTAATGGCAATGGGTCTTTTACTGTAATAAATAGTTTTAAAACATTCACTGTATTTTTCTTTTTTATTACACCTCATATGTGACTTCCTCTTGATGATAGAATGCTGCCAGCCACTCTGATTTTATGGCTGGTTTATCATATAACATGGTAGCTCAGAGCACATGGTCATCTCATATGCCATGGTCAGGTATCCAATTTCACCGGACCTCTGAAGCAAGCCAGGAGCTGTTTCTCAAAAGGAGAATAACTACTAGGTGAAGGAGAACATAACTGTGTTTCAGAAATCCAATGCCTGAGTATAAAGGCCAAAGGCAGAACTTACTCTGCAGCCTGATCCAGTAAGGAAACCTGCTCTCCTTATATGGCCCCCCCTTAAAGTTGGCAGCTTTCAAGTAAGCCAGTAACAGTTGAAAACAACACACCTAAATATGATATATTTTACCACCCAAGTCTAAAGAAGCCCACCAAATGTTATCTCTTTCTTAGTGGCATATAGCAGCTCATCCTTTACTTTGTAGGGACTACTCATGTCTCAACAAACTCTAGGCCCCTAGATAGTTCACTGAGAAAACAGGCCCCTATGAAATCATGGGATCCATTGTCTACTCTCTGACAGACACGTCATGCTTAGTTCATATATAAAGTCATCTAGGGTATCTGCTACTTCCAGTTCTCAAGGTCCATCATGATGATATCATCAGTGTATTTGCTGGTAGCCACAACAGTACTATGGTAAAAAAAAAATTCTGTAAACTAAGAATATCCCAAGAATGATTTATCCCTAACAGTGACATGCCCAAGACACTGAAGATTTACTGCTTCGCCTGCCAGAGGAATGCAAACTACTCCTGAGATTTGGAATAGAACAAAAAGCATAGACTAGACCTATACTGTGAGGCCAACAACTGTGCTGATCTGCTCCAAGAATGACCACTCTGAAAAAGTGTCTACAATGGAGCAAACCAGAATAAATTTATCATAATGCTCTGTCACTCTTTTAAGACCATCTATCTTCTCTACTGATATATGAATGGATAAAGATGTGGTATATACATATGTATTTATATATAAAGGAATATATATAAAGTGCATATACAAATATATAGTAATATATATTTTAAATATATATATTTATATATTATATATAAATATATATTATATAAAAATATATATATATTTATATATTATATATATATAAATATATACATATATTTATATATATATAGGGTGATCAGAAAGAAAGAGAAAAGTCTCCAAAAAAGGAACTTGAAGATATGGAATTATATGAGCTAAATGACAGAGAATTCAAAACTGCAATTCTGAAAACACTCAAAGAGATCAAAGAAAACTGGCAGAGTACATAGAAGGAGCTAAGTGATCTCAGAAAGAAAATAGAATCTATAAAATGAAGCAAATAGAAATTCTGGAGATAAGCAACACAATAAAAGAAATGAAAAATGAAATAGCTAGCATAGGAAGCAGAGCTGACCAGATAGAGAAAAGAATTAGTGAAATTGAAGATAGAAATTTGGAAATGTTACAGAAGGAAGAAGACAGAGACCTAAAAGCGAAAAGAAATAAAAGACACCTACAAGAACTGACTCCATTAGAAAGAATAATATAAGAATAATAGGTATTCCAGAGGGAGCAGAGGATGAGATGGGCAGAGAATTTACTCAGACAAATAGTAGATGAGAACTTCCCAAATCTATGGCAAGACCTGATACTTCAAATCCAAGAAGGAAACAGGACCCCTAGCTACTTGAATCCTAACAGACCCTCTCCAAGGAACATTATACTGAAGATATCAAAGTTCAAAGGCAAAGAAAGAATTCTCAAGGCAGCCAGAAAAAAAGGACACCATAACCTATAAAGGAAACCTCATCAGACTATCATCAGATTTCTCAACAGAAACTCTACAAGCCAGAAGGGAATGGAACAAAGTATTCAAATTATTAAAGGAGAAAAATTACCAACCAAGAATCCTGTACCCAGAAAAGTTATCCTTTAGATATGAAGGAGGAATAAAGACCTTTGCAGACATACAGAAACTGAAGGAATTCTCCAACACAAGGCCAGCATTTAAAGAAATACCGAAGGAGGCAATTGGATCCGAAACAAAAAATAATAGCAAATAGGGATAAACTGGAACAACAAAAATATAAAAAGGGGAGGAAGTAAAGGTTTAAGTTTCCAAAGAGAATGGAGATAAGAAACATCCTTAAGAAAAGGATGGAGCTTGGGGAAGCTGAGATGGCTCAGTGGGTTGGGCGCTCACTTTGCAGCCCCGGGGACCGAGGATCGAATCCCGGCCCCGGCCCGTGCGGACCCATGTGCTGAACTAGAGAGTGCCCCCAGTTCAGTTCTCACCGGGGCGAGACCCTGGCCCAGTTTCTGCCCTGTGCAGTCCCACACCCACCTGTGGAATGAAACTATGTGGAAAAACCAATGCTGTGCAACTGTGGAGATTGTTCTGGGCCCTACCCCTTCTGTCTGTCTCTGACTCTGTATCTCTCTCTCTCTCTGTTAAAAACAATAAATAAATCTTCAAAAAGAAAAGAAAAGGAACCACTGCATATACGAAACTTTCTTTTATAAAGAGTTCATGGTAACCACTGAAAAAGAACTTAGAACTAGGATACATAACAGTAAAAGAAGAGAAAAAAGGAAAAACAGTCATAAACACCATCAAACTAAATACTGATGGGAATAAAAAAGAAACGAAGCAATTGAAAAAAAGAGCTACCAGAAAACAAAAGATAAAATGGCTATAGGAAATCCTCATATATCAATCATCACCCTAAATGTAAATGGACTGAACTCACCAATAAAAAGACACAGAGTAGCAAACTGGATTAAAGAACAAAAACCAACCTTATGCTGTCTATAAGAGACACACTTCAGCCACAAGGACAAACACAGACTCAAGGTGAAAGAGTGGAAAAAAATATTCCAAGCAAATGGCATCCAGAGAAAAGCAGGTGAAGTTTGACAAAGCAGACTTCAGGATCAAAAAGATAATAAGAGATAAAGATGAACATTTCATAATGATAAAGGAGACAATACAGCAAGATGATATTACACTTAATATATATGCCCCCAACCAAAAAGCACCAAAATTTACAAAGCAACTACTAACAGATCTAAAAGGAGAAACTGACAAAAACACAATTATAGTAGGGAACTTAAACACCCCATTGACAGCCATGGACAGATCATCCAAACAGAAAATTAATAAGGAACAATCAGCTTTAAATGATATATTACAGCAATTGGGCATAATTTACATTTACAGGATATTTTATCCTACAACACAGGACTATACATTCTTTTCTGGCACATGTGGAATATTCTCAAGGACAGACCACATGCTGGGATACAAAGCTAGCCTCAGCAAATTTAAGAAGATTGAAATCATACCAAGTGTGCTCTCTAATCACAAAGCTTTAAAATTGGAGCTCAACTACAAAAAGAAAGCAGAATAAAACACACATGCATGGAGATTAAACAACATGTTATTAAAAAATAACTGGATCAAAGAAGAAATAAAAGAAGAGATTTAAAAATACATAGAAACAAATGACAATGAAAACACAACATACCAAAATTACTGTAAAAGCAGTAATAAGAGGGAAATTTATATCACTACAGGCCTATCTCAAGAAACAAGAAAAATAACAAGTAAACAACCTAATATCACATCTTCAAGAACTAGAAAAAGAAGAACAAATAACACCCAAATCCAGCAAAAGGAAGGAAAGAATAAAAATTAAAGCAGAACTAAAGGAAATAGAGAATAGAACAACAATAAAAAATTAATGTAACAAAGAGCTGGTTCTTTGAAGATATTAATAAAATTGACAAACCCCTGGTGAGGTTCACCAAGGGAAAAAGAGAAAATATAAAAATAATCCAAATTAGAAATGAAAGAGGGGAAATTACAACTGATACCACAGAAATACAAAGGATCATACAAGAATACTATGAAGGACTATATCCCACCAAATTTTGCAACCTAGAAGAAATAAACAAGTTTTTAGAAACATATAGTCTGCCTAGATTGAATCAAGAAGAACTGGATAACCTAAACAGACCAATCAACAGTAAGAAAATTGAAACAATCATCCAAAATCTCCCCAAAAGCAAGAGTCCAGGCCCAGATGGCCTCATTAACAAGTTTTACCAAGCATTCAAAGAGGCACTAACACCTATCCTCTTCAAATTTTTCCAAAACATTGAAGAACAGGCAGTACTTCCCAACTCATTCTATGAGGCCAACATTACCCTAATACCAAAGCCTGGCAAGAACGTCACAAAAAAAGAAAACCATAGACCAATATCTCTGATGAACACATATGCAAAAATCCTAAATTAAATACTAGCAAATAGAATACAACAATACATTAAAAAGATTATACATCATGATCAAGTGGGATTCATCCCAGGGGCACAAGGATGGTTCAACATACGTAAATCAATCAATGTGATACACCACATAAACAAATTAAAGATAAAAACCATATGATTATATCAATTGATACAGAAAAAGCATTCAACATGACACAACATTCATTTATGATGGAAACACTTAATAAAATGGGTATAGAAGGAAAGTACCTCAACATAATAAAGGCCATATATGACAAACTCTCAGGGAAACTCATAGTGAAAGAAGAAAAACTGAAAACTTTTTTTCTAAAATCAGGAACAAGACAGGGATGTCCCCTGTCACCACTGCTACTCATCACAGTGCTGGAAGTTCTAGCCAGAGCCACTAGGCAGGAAAAAGAAATAAAAGGCATCCAAATTGGAAACAAAGAAGTTAAACTGTCATTTTTTGCAAATGACATGATCCTTTATATAGAAAACATAAAGACTCCAACAGAAAACTATTAGAAATAATAAATGAATATAGCAAAGTTGCAGGATACAAAATCAATGTACAAAAATCCACAGCATTTTTATATACAAACAACGAAACTTCAGAAAAAGAAATGAGAAAAACGATACCACTTGCAATCAAAACAAAAAGAATAAAATACTTTGGAATAAACTTAACAAAGAACGTGAAGGACTTATACACGGAAATGTATAAGACACTATTAAAAGAAATTGAAGAAGATATGAAGAAATGGAAACATATTCCATTTTCACGGATTGGAAGAATCAACATAGTTAAAACGGCCATATTACCCAAAGCGATATGTAGATTTGATGGAGTTCCCATCAAAATCCCACAAACATTCTTTTGAGAAATAGATTAAAAAATTAACAGATTCATATGGAATCACAAAAGGCCCTGAATCGCCAAAGCAATGCTCCAAAAAAAGAATAAGGATTGAGGCATCACACTCAATTTCAGTGTATACTACAAAGCATCAATAATCACAACAGCTTGGTATTGGCAGAAAAACAGACATACAAACAAATGGAACAGAATCAAAAACCCAGAAATAAACCCACAGATATATGGACAGATAATCTTTGACAAAGGAGCAAAAAA
>PVKE010034484.1:0-17372 GCA_004027555.1 Craseonycteris thonglongyai
GACATGCTACAACGCACAGGACAGGCCCCACAACAAAGACCCACCTGGCTCAGGTCAGCAGTGCCAGTGATGGGAAGCCCTGATCCTCTGGAATCTCTAGCATTACTTCCTTTGGCCCCCTAATCAAGTTAAGTAAAGGCTCCCTCTACAGTCTGATCCCGGTACACTATTTGCACCAAGCCTGTCCAACCTGTGGCCCTCAGAATGCGGCCAAATACAAATTCCTAAACTTTCTTCAAACATTGTAAGACTTTTTTGTAAGTCAAATTGTAAGACAATTTTCTTTTTACCTCAACAGCTATCGTTAAGGTTAGTGTAGCTTATGGGTGGCCCAAGACAATTCTTCTTCATCCAATGTGGCCCAGGGAAGCCAGAAGGCTGGACAACACTAATTTACACAAAAACAGGCCAGCCAGATGCTATTTCTAGTGTGCTATACTTTTCAGTTACTTTAAAAATAGAAGGTAAAGTCGGCTCTCTGCATCCACAGGTTTCAAATCTGTAGGTTTCATATCCTCAGAATCAACCAACTGTGAACTGAAAATATTTGAGGAAAAAAAAAAAAAATCCCAGAAAGTTCCAAAAAGGAAAATTTGAATTCTCCATGCACCAAGCACTATGCTGATTTCACATGAAGGAAGTGATAGACACACCCTTCTTTAGCCTATGTGCAAATATTATACTATTTTATATAAGGGACTTGAGCATCCTCAGATTTTGGTATCTGAGGGGGGTCCTGGAACAAATCCCCAGTGGATAGTAAGGGCTGAATGTATATGGGAGCCATGGAGGAAAATGAGGAAAGGTACCCAAGCCCAGCTCCTTTCCTTTAATGAAAACACCTAGGAAAGAGCAGGTCCTCTCATTAGCAGCTGTCAGGACTGAGCTGTGGTGTGTGTCTGGCTGCTCACCTGAGCTCTTCAGATGCTGGCATGCTCTGCAGCTGCCTTCTCTACTTTGCTTCTCTCTAAGCACATACATCACTTCAGAGCAGTAATGCTATACGCTTATGGGATGTCCAGAGAGCTACAGCCCCTAATTGTCTGCTTTGTTCAGTAAATTGTACTCATTAATGAGCCATACGAGGCACCAGAGGACATCAGCCTTTCTGGGTGCCCTTTGAGTCTGGGCAATGGGACATTATCTGGCAAGGGCTCCACAGTATTGAACTAATTTGCTTAAAACCCTCCATCGAGCTTTTCTGCTGGGTACTTCTTTAACCCCCTGTCCCTCTTTCCCAGCCATACTTACCTCTGCTTAGATTTATATTCATTATAGTTTTCTCTTTAAGGAGTCTGGTTTCAGTTAAAAGTCCAGAAGCTGGAGAGTTCAGAAAGGATGTGATGTCCTTTCCAGCCCTCCTGCTTGGACCTCCACATAGACTCTGAGAAGCGTACACCAAACACTGAATGTCTTCTTCTGGTATCAAAAGTCTTCTGCACAAATGAAAATCCAAAGCCAGCTTTGCTTACAATGGCCACAAAGCCCACATCCATCGCCCTAGGGACTGCAAATAGGTAAGGAGTAAAAGGACATGTGACTTCCAGTGACACTGATGAACTAAAATGCAGTGAGGAAGAACCACATGCTTTGCTAGTGCTATAACCTACCAAACTGGGAACCATCAGCTCTCTGGTAAGCTGTCTGCTCTCCTGAAAAAGAGTGATTAATGAAGGAAAAGTCAAGCAAAGTGATCTGTGGAGGAGGATGCTCGGGGAGCAGAATACAAGCCAGCAGGGCTAATATGACTTAGCTACAAGAAAGGAAGTCAGGCCTAGTTCCTTTCTCTACAGCCTATTTCAGGGAAGCCCAATGATCCTCTTCCCACACCTCACACACATATAAATCCCACCCCATACAAACTCATTAAACATTCTTGTGTAGCTTTGCGAGGCATATAAATGCCCAATCACTATGTTATTTTGTATACCTGAAACTAATAAAAAGAGAAAATATTCTTGTGCTGAGATGTTGCCATGCACAAATTCCATTCCAACACCCTGATCATGGTTTTATCTTCCTAACTGCTGATTTTCATGGTGTATATGAATTGATTCTATAAAAGTTTTGACAATCTCCCATAGACAGGGCACTGCACTGCACTGACTCTAAAAGGCTGTTGAGACAAGAGACTCCATGACTTAGTAAAACCAGAGAAACAATGGCAGAGAATGCCTCAGACTTACCCTGGAGTAGAGGGTATGAGAGCCTTCAAACATGCTTACATCCTCGTGACCCATTAGCTCACTTCTGCATATTGGACCACAACAGATCAGTCACTAACTGCCAAAGATGAAAAGTGAATGAATGCATTAGACCAAAAGATCTGCAACTTCAAGCCCAAGCCACTGCTCAAGTGAATTTGTTAGTGTAGGCTAAGTGCTAAATGCAAAGACTAAAACACGTGTAATGGCTCAATCTCAGTAAAGGTTTATTTCTGGTTCCTGTAGACATACATGTTGTACAGGTGGACAGTCCAGTCAGTGAAGTGGCCCTCTCTGATCAATGATTCAGGTACCCAGGCTAACAAAAATCCCGCCATCTTTAAAACATAATTTCCAAGTTTGCCCTAGGGATCCTCTCCATTCCAGCCTGCTAGGAGTATAAGACAACATGGAGGAACTCACATGGGCATTCTCTCTGTTTTTTCTAGAAGTGGATCACAACACTTTTCCTCATCCACTCACATTCTATTGGCTAGCACTCAGCCATGCAACTGCAACTAAGACCAGGAGCTGCTGGGCATCTATCTATCTAGTCCTTAGTCTCTATCATACAAGCCTAAATCCAGCCCAATTCCAAAAAGCAACATTAAGTTTAAAGTACAAGAGTTCCGATGAGAACTAACACAGTATTCTTGATTAGTTACTTAATATCTCTGAGTATTTGTTTCCTGGTTTCCTGGTCTATAAAATACCCTACTTCCCTCTTTGACCTGGTGGTCAATGTGAGACTCAAAATGAAACAAAACACTTTTAAGACTTTAGTATGCACACATAACACCCAGGCATCTTCATAAAATGCAGATTTTGACTTAGGTCTTGGGGGAGGCCTGAGATTCTACATCTCTAACAAACTCCCAGATAATACCAATGCTGTTCTCTGACCACACTTTAAATAGCAAAGAGAATTAGAAAATGTTTTTGTAAACCACAAAGTGATTTGCAGACATAAAGAATTATTATCCTGGCACTAACTTTGATTATAGACGAATTCCCAAATAGCCAGCATGTTTAGGACATGTTTAGTCTAGATACCAAGTAGAATTTTAGAGTCACAGGATTTTAGAATTGGAAAAAATTTTAGTGGTCGCTGCTCTCCCCTCCTATTTTCCAGACAAGGAAGGAAACTCAGAGAAGTCAACCACACTTCCCAAATCTCACAATAACTCAGTGTGCTCTGATCAGAATTAATAAATTTGACTTTGTTTTGTTATTACATAAACTCAATTGGCAACAACCTTCTCAAGAAGGAAGTGTAATTTTTATTCTTCTGCTAAATCAAGAACCAATACTACTCTGGTACCCAAAAAGGTACCAGAAGGTGGCATTCATCAGCAGGAGTCACCATGATATCAAATTTTGGCAAGGTGTCACTGGACAGACATCAAGAGATTTTCAAGCAGATGTTCTTCCAAATGTAGTGATCTTCAAATTTATGCCTCACTTGTCCAAAATGTGACCTGAACACAAAAGTTTTTATTTTCAATATATACAAACTCTGACTCACTCCTATTTGGGAACAATTAGAAAAAAAAAAGAGAACATAGGGTTAGAATAGAAAGGGGAAATGAAATAATTAGCCAAAGAGAAATAGTGGTTTCTGTGGTAAACCCTGGTGGACAAAGAAAAGAACCTCAAGATTTTTATATCCAGGGCAAGTGAATTATTTTGCATGTCTGAGATCATGGTGAGTCCTAAAAGCTTATAGTGGAAAGTAAAATGTTAGGGCCTTAGAAGTGAAAGACAGAAGCCAAACACTCCCAAGTCATAAGTCAGAAAGGCAATGACTTATCTGGAAATGAAATCAGAATAGGGAATAAGGAAGCCTCTTAGTATGCATGGCATCTCCAATAAAGCAATGTGAATTTGAAAGTGTTCTAGTGAAATTAGGAGGAAGTACTTACTGAACAAGAAACGATAAATGAAAATCAATACTTGCATAGCCATTATCAATTTAAGATGGGTAAAATGCTATTATTAGCATTTGCATTTAGTGAGCAGTTTTAAACATTTTAATAAAGGTAAAATATTCTAAGAACTTCTATGGGTTTACTTCTGTACTCTACCCACAAACCCTCTTCCACCATAGTTTCTTTAGCTCCTCATAAATTCTCCCATCCTGGTGATTTTCCATAATCTACTATAGAATTTTTAACTCATTTTTATTCCATGGACCCTTTGGGCATTCTATTGAAGGATTTCCTTGTCAGAATAATGTATTAAATGTACAGAGAAAAAAATATATATATATGATTACAAAGGAAGCGAGTTATGTGGAAATACTCTTCTATTCATACAGCCCTCAAAGAGTCCATGGAACCAATTTAAGAACATTTGATTGGGGAATGACTCTTCTAGGATGATGAAAGCTTTTCTTACAGAAATTTTTATGCAGAAAAGTTTTAAAAACCCCAAAGATGCATAGTAAAGAATCTTGCTTAGTATCAGTGAAGAAATGAATGCGCTACAAAGAGAAAGCTGACCTTGAATTTTTGCCCAATCACAATACTATTCGTTCTATGGTTTTAAAATACTACATTAAGGAATTACTCAGAATTTTCTTGGCTCCAGCCCTGTAAACACAACATATTCTGTGTAATGACAACAAGTGAAGAAAGGCAAATTTAGACAAGGGAAGACTGAGGTGAATCGAGCTTGGGTTCTAGTTCTCAGCCTAGTCCTCTGCCATTAACCAGCTCTATCAACTCGGTCAAATCACTCAGTTCTGAGTGAAAGTCCCTTTCTATAAAATGAGAAGGTTGAGTTCTACCATATCTAGGATTTCTTCCATCTCTGGAGGGTTGAGATTCTGAGATAATGCACAGTTGTTTCTCTGAGAGAAAATATTACTGAGATTTCTTCTTGTCCTAGGCTCACAGTATGAAAATACCTTCTAAGTGAGACTTTTTCAGAGGCTTCAGTAATACCTTATGACAATCACCTAGCCATAGAATTTTACACTTCGAAGGAATTTTTTTTATTTTTAAATTTATTGGGGTGACATTGGTTGGTAACAATTACATAGTTTCCAGGTGTACAACTCTACATTACATTGTCTATGTATTGCATTATGTGCTCACCACCCAGAATCAGCTCTCCCTTGGAAGAAAATTCAAAAGATATGTGCAACCTCACAAAGTCCCATGACCAAGTGAGAACACTGAGGTTCAAAAAGGCAAGTAGATTTCTTTGAGAAAGTCACATAATGAGATAATATTAATGGACTGCTGGGACTGCTACCATCTAGCAGGATTTTAGGATTAGACATCGGTGGTAAAAACCAGTTCATCAGATCACTTGAAGAGAAAAATAAATTTCAAGTAAGCTAAGCTATAGCATGGGAACTGCACGGGAAAGAGGGTGACTGGGGTGACGACACCCAGCAGCTCTGCTCTATACCTCAGACAGGGTCAAAGCTGAGTGAGGCCCTTGTACATACTGGCAATAGCATCTACCTCCCTCAGATACTCTGTCTACAAAATTCATCTCAAAGATCAATTACAAAGAATAACTATTTCAAAAGAGGGGAAGGGATAAAGGAATCCTGGCTAATAAGATAGTAAGACCACAGTTCAAGATTTAGATTGTTAATATAATCTTGAAAGGATAGAATTAGTTAAGAAAATCTGAAAACTTAAAAACTCTTAAGTATTTTAGAAGAAACTGATTCAGAATAATTTTGACCTACCTTCTGTGGACAGCCATGAAGTATCGTTACTACTTAACTAGTATTATTTTTACTAATACTCTCACCTCTATCTTCAGAGCTTGTAATTACTGAATAATGATCAGGTTTAAAAGTCATATAGTTCCATAATCCTGTCCATGTGTAGATTAGTTTTACATGCAAAGAATTAATAACTATGATGTTGGGAATTTTGATTGAATCATAATTTCAACTCCATTCAGTTAACCAACATGTCTGCCATGTGCTTTTAAAACCTGTGCTTGTCAGTCTACCCTCTGCTTTCTCTCCTAGGACCCGCACACAACAAGCAAAGTAATCACACCTATTCTTCGAGCCCCACTACACACACACATTATTCCTACCTTTTATAAACAGTTCAGGATTTCAGAACAATTTTTTTCTTTTATTTTCTGGAGATTCTCTTTGACTAAGAGCTGACACAGGCTTTCAAAACGTTCTAGACTACAGGCTACACACTGCAGGTTTGCCAGCTCCATATTTCATCTCCTTCCGTAATTTCCAGAGGCAGCAGTGCCATCTACTGGTAGGGAGGGCACAACTTGCTTTCTGGAAGCATGGGTGACATAAGACAAGGACCTGAAAGAATGGCAGCCCAGATTTGTGTCTTTGTGAGCCTTTCATTTCTAGACCACATTACAAGCCAAACTGATGCTTATAACCTGAGCCACAGAACCTCCACAGGAGACCGGTTCATGTGAAGGGCAGGTCTTCTAGAAGGCATAGAAAGCCCAGCCAGGCTAGCCAATAAAAGAGGCAATGCCTCCTCAAGGCTCCATAGGCAAGCAGCAGAGCCTCGCTGAATTAAATATTCCCCAGCTCTCCTCTTCCCCCAGTGCTTCTGTATCAGATGATCTCACTCCCACCTGTGGCAATGTTATCCCACTCTATCTTACCGCATGCATCCTGAAAAAGGTGCTCAGACCTTTCTCAATGTGAAGGCTCTTATGTTTACACAATGTGACACAGATCCTGCTCAAAGGACACTAACTGCTTAGGCATGCAGGTTGGACTCTAATCTCTCTCATTCACTCTCCATCCTCCCTGTCCATGACCCAGTGGACAGAAAAGACAGAAAGGAAATGATTTTGTTGTTGCTTTGAAAGCAACAGTAGTCAGCTTTTACTGAATCAGAGAATAAAACCTTGTCCTATAGGTCACTGAGGTATCTTGCTTTCTTCAAAATCAACTAAGCCTGTCAATCTTCCTGTTTTCCCTTGTGTAGCCTAATGTTTCTCAACCTTTTCAAAACCCCAGACACCCTTCCACAAGATAAACATAAACACTGCATGCGCTTTGTGTAGTTTATATTTTTAAAAATATTTGAGAAAATAGAAAAGCTTAGACCTTTCAAACTACCCTACCTACTGCATGCTCAGAATTCTCTCCCCCGCCCCATCACATACTAACTAAAAAACAAATTACTGATAAATTTTTAATTAATCCCACTAAATTGCTTTATGTTCCAATCTCTCAGGTGGCAATCTACACTCCACTTTACTAGGGCCATTTGCTTTATTTCCAGCAAGCTTTGAAGCAACTTCTTTTACTTTCATTCACCTCAGAAAACCACCAGAAGTTGATTTGCTGCAGCTGGTAAAGGTTAGTTCTGATTCCCCCTAACAAATTGAAGTGTTCCCTCTTCAATTTGTTTTATTGCCAAGTAAATTAATTTCTCAGCAAGTGTAGACACTTCACAGGCGTGAGGTGTGTCTTAGATATACGAATACTGTTTCCTAGAGAAACAAAACTTTGTAAGGAGAAGGTAAGAGTCATAAAAAGGCTTTGAAGTGATATCATGATGTCTCTGAGGATTCAGGTAGAGATTCCTGTCTATCTCATACCAGAAAAAGTTATAAGTGGATTACAGTGAAACTCCAGAATACACTAAAACCTTCTTAATGACAGTTGAACCATTTCTTATCGGTTACATCAAATAAAGTTACTAACGTAAACCGGTAGAAAATCAAAGGTTTTTTTTTTTAATATTTCATTATAAAATACACAGTATGTCCTTGCTGTTGCAGGTCTGGGGAAAAGGAGAAGGAGGGAGAGGCAGAAGATGCCTTACACACACCCTCCCCCTTTTTAAAGTATGACTTAAAAAAAAAAAAAGGCCCTGCCCGCCTTGCCCAGCCCCAACACACACACACCGCTTTTGGCACCCAAATGGTCTTCTTTAAATGTGCACTTTTCAAAGAATTAAGGACGTCTGAATAGGTGTAATTTAGATCCTGCCTTCCCTTCTCCCTACACCCCAGTAACATGCTGAAAATAAGTAATTAATCTCTTGGGCAGCCCCAGAAAAACCTCAGTTTACAGAGATTACCACCCACGTCCCCTAAAAAAAAAAAACTGTCTTCTTGAAGAAGTATCTCCGTGTGACGATGGTCTGGTCCGCAGTTCTCTGCAGGCATTTTCCTCCTTACAGTTTACCAGTCATCAGTTTCACCGTATCTGTAACTTCCCTTCGTAGCCTCTCATTGGGATCTGCTCTGCTGAAACCAGCTGCTGCTTTTTCTTTTCTCCGTCTTAACGAAGCTCTGAATTTCTTTTGCAGACTGAAAGCGTTCGATTTGGGCGCAACTCCGGTGAGAGCTCGCGTGCAGGTCCAGAGGAGCCTCTCCCGGGGCAGCACCGGGGGCTCGGCCCACGCGTCCTGTCCCCCGTCCCCGCCCGCACAGCTGCGCTAGGAAGCCGGCTCCGCTCGCCGCCGCTGATTAGTTCGAGTCCGCGGCTTGGCCAAAGTGACACCACATTTTTTTTTCCTTCGCTCTCACATGTGACAGGTCCCACTGCATTAAAGCCACCTTCTCCCACGGCCACCGATCACATCCGTGGCGCCCCAGCCCCACAGCCCGCACCCTCTACCTGGGGAGGGGGCCGATACCAGCATCCCTCCAGACGGGAAACAAAGGCGGAGAGAGGCTGCCAGGTGGGCAACTCCCCACGGGAGGGCCCGTGACCGCGGCGAGGAGGGTGAGGATGCTCATTAGAGGGTAGGAAAAGGGAAACCGAGGCAGCGATGGGGATGGCTGAGTCCAGGTCTGCATTTACCCCGAGGGGGGCGAGCGGACCACCGATCTCCCCCGGCCCACCCAGCCCGACCCACCCCCAGCGCACGCTCCCGGCCGCGGAGAGGTGGGGGGGCCACCCTGCGGCGGCGCTTACCTCGGGAGATGCGCTCCGGCTCCCTCCGACGGCTCGGGAGAAAGCCTCGCCGCACGCGCACGCGCACTCGCGTTCTCACGCCTTCACGCCCCCGCTCGCGCCCCTCTGACCAGGCTTTAGCCCGCCCCCGCCCTGTCCGTCAGCCTCGGCAAGAGCCAATCCCGTAGCGCGGGAGGCCCAGCGCCGGTCACGTGGCCCGACCAGCCAATCACCAAATTGCCCTCGGCAGCACCCTCTCCGACGTCCCTGGAGGTTCTGTTGCTACCGAGTGGAGCGGGTGCGAGGCATGCACAAAGAGCTGAGTCTCTGTTTTCTGGGGCTGAGTGGCGATCGATTGATTAGTCGCAATCTCAGATTCTAAACATGAATAGGAATTACATGGGCTTCTTGTTAAAAGATGTATTCTGATCCAGTAAGTCTAGGATGAGGACCAGAGAGTCTGCCTTTCTAACAAGCTCCAGGTGGTGGTGGTGATGATGATGATGCTCCTGGTCGGAGGACCACGCTTGAGCAGCACGATTTTAAAGGCGCCTCTCAGAAAATGATGGTTATGCCTCCTGCTCCATGTTCTCTACAAGTTTCAAGACCTTTTCTTTCCCCTCCTCCAGTGGTGGAACGCTTTCCAAAGTGACTGCCTAAACATGGGGTGTCCTGGTGACGCTCGTTGTTTTGGGCACTGGCTGAAGGAAGGTGTGTTTAATTCCCACATTAGTCTATGAGACAGAAACCTGTGCCAATTTGAACGTTGGGGTGTAGAAATGAGAACTGGGGGCTGCATGCTCCTCCTAGAGAACACTAGGTCATCCTAAAGTATGGGGCATGTGTGTGTGAGTAGCTCTGTGCTATGCTTTTGGCCAGAGAAGCAACATCGTGGCTTCTGCTTTCTGGAAATTTACAATCTACGTAAGCAAACTCAGAGAGCTAATGGTTTCAGCATCTTGGACGTTTCAGGCATAAGCTAGAGATGTTTTAAAATAGCCTCTTAGGGATCTTAAAAATTGTTTAGATATCCTCCTGTCAGTAATTCCAGAGTCTGGAAGCCAGGAAGCCCGATGCCTTTACCATCTCTCAAACTAAACTTAAACCTAAGCATTTTTAGACTGGCAAGCTGGAAACTTTGTTGTTGGGCATAGTCAAGCTTTTATCACCTCAACAGTGTACAAAAATGATTCAAAGGTCTAAGTGCTCAATTCTCCAAAACCTTCTTCCCCCAGCTCTTCAGACCAGGTAGTATGACACTGCTTCAAGCCGTTTTCTCAGTATCAAGGGGCTCAAACTGCCACTTAGAGAATACTTCACCCATGTCCGTGTGTCTTAGGCCTCTCTGCCTGACCAGCCCCAGAAGTGAAGCCTGCTTAACAATCTCAGACATTGGTCATCCCATCTCAATCAGAGATGGCATAGAACAAAATCCAGAGCTTCAGGGAACACATCTAGCACAATTATGGTTCTGGTTACAGGAGGAGTAAAAATGTCCAATCGAGAAATATATGTTTGAAAGTCTCAAAGTTTCTTTTGTCATCATTAAAGCAGTGGTTCTCAAGCCTGGCTGCACAGTAAAGCTTTTAAGGAAATAGATGTGCCTAGAGATTCTGATTGGGGTGAAGAGTGGAACCTGGTCAACTGTAGGTTGGAAAAGTTCTACAAGTGATTTGTAGACGGCCATGCTTGAGAACACCTACGTAAGGGTCTAGATGGACAGATTCATTCTTTAACAAGGAAAAATCAACTCTGCAACACAAATCACTAATGACACATAGACTCTGAAGATAGAGACAAGTGTCTACATAATTTGTCAGAATAGATTTTTTAAAAGTAAAAAAGGCCAAAAATAATTCATGGGTAATACTCTAAAGACCATTCAGTGGAACAAATCAAAAAGCCGAGCCCACATCTAGGTTTAACTCCAATAGATTAAATAAATATATGAAAACAAACCTATTACCTTTTGTTCACTATACCAAGCTGATCAACTCTCTGGTGTTTTATTTACTTGTTTTAGTTTCTTCCTAATAAACACCAATTTCTACTTCAGCATTATTAAGAGTTATTCTCTGAGGCTTTTCCCAAAGTGGGCAACAGATCATGTGGAGTAGTTGCTAAAATGCAGATTTCCAGCCCCCACCCCCCACCCCCACCTCCTCTAGCCTCTCTCCTGTAACAATCTGGAAGCCAACACAAGTTAAATTTGAGTCCAAGTTGTACCTCCTGATACAGAACTTTTACATACTATAAGCATATACATGTAAAATAGCTGTGCTATTATTTTGCCATGCTAGCTAAATAAAAGAGGTGAGTCTATTTTTAAAAACTTGAAGATAGTCTCAATTCTCTTTACTGGAGTTTTACCAAATTCTGTTATCTTATGAAATAAAGTGATTAGTGTTTGGATTTTGGAAAGCTATCATTGCTCAGAATTTTCTATGGAATAATATTCGCTATAGTGGAGTATGACCTAGTTTTTAACTGAATTAGTGAAGTCCCCTCGGAACACTGCCAACAACAGCCACCTTGCTCAAAAATGATTTTATTTGCCACATTAGAAATATGGAAGCCAGAAATGTGAGCCTGCAAACTAGCTTCCCTTTAGCTCTGACACTTTTAAAAATACATTTCACAGTGTTAAAATGGGGAAGTAATTTTTCTCACCTTATAAACATGTAGCTTATCTACTGGGTAAAAGAAGGATAGTTTTCACTGATATTTAACTAGCATGCGTAATTGACATTTTTAACTAGAAAAAAAAGTATTTCTTTTTCTCTTTGTGAGTTTCATCATTATAAAAAAGAACCAACAAAAAATAGATTCTTGCTTGAGGGTAAGAATTTGAAACAAACATAGGTGATGTAATGTAGATTTGTACATCTGGAAACTATCTAATTGTTACCAATCAATGTCACCCCAATAAATTTAACAATAAAATAATAATAATAATAAAAATTTTCAAAAAAAAGAAAAAAGAATTTGAAACAAGACAATCTAGTCTGTCATTCATTTTCTGTTTCTCAGCCTTCTTGCCTCATATATAACCCAGATATTCTATCTCAGGAAATGGATATGTTAGTATCTGATAAAAATCATGAATTTGGGGATGCTGGGATGGCTCAGCAGCTGAGCCCTTGCCTCACAATCACGAGGTCCAGGGTTCAATTCCCACTCCAGCCCATGCAAACCCATATGCTGGATTGAGGTGTAAATAATAACTGCCGAGATGGCTCAGTGGTAAAGGTTCTCGCCTCCCATGTGAGAGGCCCCTGGTTCAGTTCCTAATCCACGCAGCCCCACATCCACCTGTGTAGAATGAAACCATGTCATAACTAATAATGTGCAGCTGTGGAGACTGCTCTAGGCCCTCCGCCCTTCTCTCTCACCTTTTTTCAAACAATTAAAAAGAAAACATGAATTAGCTTAAGCAATTTCCTCTACCTGTTACCACCCTGCCCCAAAATTGCTTAGCAAGAGATTTATTAATAGGTCTATTTGAAAAGAAAGAGACAAGATATGAATCACAAAGTCTTCAGAAATCTACCCACTGCTCTCCTAGGATCAGAACCCCCACAGACTGCTTTATAATTCCTAATTATGTTTTTATCTCTCTAGCAATAAATAGCTTCCCTAAACTTGATTGATTTCATTCATGAGGACCAACAAATTACCCAAAATTCTAGTCTCCATCTACTCTGTCATATAAATCCAGTCAGAATAACTCTTTACATCTAGGTATTTGTGTTTTAATAATGGGTACCCTTTTTTTCCCTTTACTGTAGCTATGTACAGATTTAGCCTAACACACTGGCCATTTTAAAGATAGGTTTATATTAATATCTATTAAAATATAAATATTGTTTGTATATTTTAAAATATATTTCAGATGTTAAGCGTGTGTATATAATAATGTTATATGCCCCTGTATACCTCCTCCAACTTAAGAAACAAAGTATTATTAATACAGTCAAAGCCCCCACATACCCCTTCCAACAATTGGATGTTTTAATATCACACTTAGCAAGCTTAGCCACAAAGAAAAGAGAATCATTTATGGAAGGAAATAGCATATAGTATACATATAATAAAAAACAAATGTAAATGAACAAAATTCTTACTGAATAAAATGTTTGAAAGTTCTAATCTGATATATGAAAAAAATAGTGTAGCTAGAAATTCGACATGGTCCAACTCCTGTGAGGGTAAATTTTAGAAGACAACACAAGTGGTTTGGAAGAGATATAAGTTAGGGAGCCAGGTCTCATTCATTCCATAAAAACCACCACATTAGTCCTTTAGCTCATTTTAAGTAAAGTAAGCCATCACAATTCAAAATAAGAAGGGTAACATTACAAGTGGGACACGTACCACTCTAAGAAATCATGAAGAAGAAGCACCATTTCTGATTGATGAAATCAGGGAAGGCTTCCTGCAAGAAGTGATGTTTGAATTAAATTTCAAAAAACTAGTGAGAGTTAGCCAGCCAAAGACTGGGAGAAGGGTGTTCTAGGCCTAGCCATACCCATACAAAAAAGTACAAGAGCGTGGACCATTAAGGAAGAGAAAGTAATTTAATCTTACCAGCTATGAAAGAAGCAGGAGGATAACTGAAAGGTGACAAATAGATCAGAATTTGAGGATGGCAAATACATGACATGTCATTCCACCCTCTAATCAATTATGGCATTTAACGCTATTCTAGTGACTAGTAGTAGAATCTAGGACCAAATCCCTGCTTCTCCATTTACCAGCTTTGTAAACCTAAACAGTCTGGCCCTTGGAAGTTATTGGATAAATGATTATACAATTTTCTCATCTGTGAAGTGGAAATAACAGCAATAAAAGTACCTCTCTCTTACAGTTATTGCTGAACTAATTAAAAACTATAAAAGTGCTTAAGGAATGTTTGGCGTATAGTAATTGCTAAACAAATGTTAGTTATTATGAATAGTACTCTCCTGAATCTGAATGTGGCCTCAGACTCATTCTCAGCAGTGTTACTGACTTCCCACTTTAACCAATCAGAATTGGCACCCAGGGGGAACCTCCTGGCCCTCCCTGGTACCTGACATAGCTGATTTCTATATCTACATCCTAGTGCCTTTCACCTATGCTAATTCTTAACTACATTTAAGCAAGTTCTCTGCAATAAAATGTCCCTGCGTCCAAACCAAGACACAAAAACTAGCTGCTGGGCCGCTAAATATTTCTGTGAAAATCTAAAAAGATTCTTTTCATTGTTGTTTCTTTTTCTTTGTAATTTTTAATAAAACACAATATTCTCTAGGTACTTTGGGCTTTTTATCCCTCAGATGCATTACTTCTCACTGTTCATGCAAGTTCATATACCATTCTAAGGGATGATATTTCCCAGAATTCTGAAGTATATTCCTACCACCTTGCCATTCCTATGCAGAAGAGCTTAACATCCTCTGTGGATGTACTACTGGGGCATGTGTCTTTCACCAGATGATTCAGCAAACTTCTCAAGACTAATCCCTGGGCCTGAGATGGCTTTCATGAATGCATCCACTCCCGCTCAGAAACACCTCTGGGATCGTCTGTGTGGGTAAGAGCTAAATTAGATGCTGACGACATCGAGCCAAGCAAACAGGCATGGTTTCCACAAAGGGGAAGCTTACTGTCCTCTGCCTCTGCTTCAAGCCCTCCCTCTAGTCTGAGAAGTTCTGCTAGCCCTGGGGTGGACACTGTTGGCGCCCCATAAGATCCCCTTAGATCCCTTTCACCTGTTCCATCCCCAGGCTCCACTCCCTTTTCTAGGATCTTCAGAGGATTACCTTTGACACTGGAGCCAATCACCTATATGGAACTGAAATTGCCTGAAAGTGACACCACCCTGTCGGGCAGCCCGTAGCCAATAGTTAGCAGGTGTATGTGTACAAAACCTCAGCTCCCTTGTTTCAAAGTGTGACAAACTCTGTAGGGTAATTTTCACTACAGAGCTCCCCAGAGATTAGGCTGAGTCTGTTGTTTGAAATCCCACCCTTACACGGCTCTCATGGATCCCTCCCAGGAGTATTTCCTTTATAGATCCCTAGAGCCTGAATGCTGGGCTCAGGTTCTGCTTCTGGGAGGCCTCAGCCTATGACCCCCCATTTGCTTATTACTAAGGTGTAGCATTTATGGCACTATATTTACTTAGTCTAAGTCAAGTGATATACTTCAAAATGTAAGTTGCATGAGGACAGAGACCATGATTCCATCATCTTTAGAATTCCCAGGTCATGATATAAGCTCAGTAAATCTCTTTTGAACTGACCTGAACTGAAATGTCTCTGGTATTTCTCACCCCTCACCAGCTACTTCTCTGACTTTATCCTCACCTCTCCGTCCCCAATAACTCGGCTCCAGCCACATGGACCTTCTTAACTGTTCCTCAAATATACCAAGCCTATCCTTGTCTCTGGCTGGAATACTCTGCCCCATTGCCACCTTGCATCTTCAGGGCCCTCCGTCAGGTCTCTGCTCAAAGGACTTTTTGACAAAGAGAACTTCACAGGTCAAGTGATTCAAAGTAGCACTCCCTCCTATGCTGTTCCTCTCTAACCCAGACTTTTCCAACCAGGGTTCCATGAGCATATTAAGCACTACAGAAAATGATTTCAGTGACTATGTTCTCCCATCTTCCAAGGATGGTACACAGCTGGTATCATTTTAGCTGCCTAGGACAGAAGTTCATTGATTGTCCATAAAGGGTACCTCAGGGCACTAGAGCTTATTCCTCTGAGAACTGGTAGAGAAGGGCTGCTCTAAATTACCATCCTACATGTTTTTGTTTGTTTGTTTTTCTTCTGAGCTCTTATCAACAGCTAACCAATTCTTTCTTTGTCTCCCTACCCCACCCTTCATTAGAATATAAGCGGATAAATTTAGATTCCAGTCCCTGCTTATCTCGTACCTAACAGGTACTCAAATATTTGTTGAATAACTTCAGAGGATAGATTTGTTATAACTCTTTGTATAAAAACTTTTCAGTTGTAAAAACAATCCATATTGAAAGTTCTCCATATAGAAAACTGTGTATTATACATTACCCAAGGGAAAATGTGAGACAGAATATGTTAAATGGAACTGGGAAAGCTGAAAAATTTTGTCCAGATAGTAATAATGAAAAGCTTTAATTATACAAACATAAATTAACCAACTACTCAATCAGGATGAGAGATGGGATGAGGGGAAGTGAGCTGGATGTTAATAAATTGAGGATGGCTTTCTAAAGCACATAGGAAGAGAAATAGAGGGAACTTCATCCTAAACAGGACCAGAAATGGATCCAAAAGATTGCTGTGGGTGAGCAACTAAGCAAAAATTAATAATATAATTAAATTCTCCATCCTCATGGGACAGGGGAAAACCAAAAAAACCCATCTCACACACTCCAGATTTTTAAAAAGAGAAAAATGGTAACTGTAGGCCTCTTTTATGAGACAATTGCAAGGACTTTAAAAAGTCAATAACCCACAAGAAAAGCCTATTATATATACCTTTTTGTTGTTGGATTTCCATAAAATACATACCCTATTTTCCGGCGTATAAGACGACCAGGCGTATAAGACGACCCCCTAATTTTACAGTTAAAACATAGGTTTAGGCCTATATTCGCTGTATAAGACTACAGCCTCGGAAGTGGGGGGTAGTCTTATACAGCGAATATAGGCCTAAACCTATGTTTTAACTGTAAAATTAGGGGGTCGTCTTATACACCCGGTCATCTTATACGCCGGAAAATACGGGTATATCAAGGAATGAAAATAACAAGCATTGGAGTTAGAAGTTAAAAAGAGAACTGCTAGGGGAAGCTGAGATGACTCAGGGAGTTAAGCACTCGCTTTGCAGCCTGGAAGACCAAGGATCAAATCCCGACTCTGGCCTATGTGGACCCATATGTTCAGTTCTTGCCGGGGTCTATGTGGGAGGCTCCTGGCCCGGTTCCTGCCCTGTCCATCCCAACACCCACCTGTGGAGTGAAACTATATGGAAAACTAATGCTGTCAACTGTGGAGACTGCTCTGGGCCCTCCCCATTCTCTCTGTCTGTCTGTCTGTCTCTCTGTCAAAAAATAAATTTTTTAAAGAGGACACAAAGAAATGGAAAAACATTCCATGTTCATGGATTGGAAGAATTAACATAGTTAAAATGGCCATACTCCCCAAAGCAATATACAGATTCAATGCCATTCCCATCAAAATCCCAGTCATTCTTTCAAGAAATAGATAAAATAATCATCAAATTTGTATGGAACCACAAAAGACCACGAATCGCCAAAG
>PVKE010034485.1:0-17372 GCA_004027555.1 Craseonycteris thonglongyai
GTCAGCCTAGTCTTGCTGGGCTAAATTCAGATGTCAGTAGGCTGACCATATGTACCATTTGAAATAGGACACCACCATTGTTTTCTGTCTCATTTTAAATGGTACGTCTGGTCAGCCTAGTCTAGGATGGGTGGGAGGCAGACAATTCAAATGGGAATGGCAGCACGGAGCTGTTATAGTAGACTCTCAGTTAATAGGCACCCATGGGGATTGGTAGATGCCAGATAGATGTAAGTAGACCCTCGGTTAATTGGAACTCAAGCAACTGGCAAAATCTCAAGCAGCTGGTTGCTTGAGAGTGTCAGTTGTTTGAGCTCTGGTTAACAGAGAGTCTACTTCTAATATACCGTATTGAAAGTGCTATAAGAGAAAAAGCAGGAATAACAGCTAGTCTAGTGTAAAGGAGCTCAAGGTAAAGCTTCATGGGAAACAAGAAAACATATACCCTGAGACCTAAAGGATGAGTATCAGATGGCAAATCCATATCGGGCCTTAGGGATGGGGTGAAGAGAGTGAGAAAAACATAACTTAAGGTAGAATCAATCTGTTAGAACAAGGTGCATTTGACCACAAAGCTAATTCAACTATAACCCCAATGTGTATGGGATAGTAAGAGGTGAGATAGGAGAGGAAGAAGGATATTGGGAAGTCTTAGAAACCCTACCAAGGGTTCATGGGGTTTTAAGGAGAAATTTGGCAAGATCATGAATTAGAAGCATTTTAAGGGTCCTACTAGCTTAATTGTTTTTCTTACGTGTTTGTCTGTCACTATTTTAAGCACGAGGCCTGGTTCAGCTAATCTGGCTGACTCCAGAGACCTCCTGCCTCACTTGGTGCTGTAGGGAGTTTTTATCACAGGGTTTTAAAAGTACTTTGTAGACATTTCTTAATGAATTCTTCTAGGAATTTTGTATTTATTATTTAAATATTAATGTTGGAGCAAGACAATAAACTTCAAAGTAAAATGACTCTAGGGGAGGAGACCAAGAAATAAAGGTACGAACTAATTTCACCTAATTATATTGGCCCAGGGAGGCTGATTAGTGTAATATGTGGAACCATGAGGCAGGAAAATACAATGGTTCTCTAAGGACGCAGAAATTGCAAAGCAAGTATGTTTTAAAATTCAGATAATATAGACTCTGTGTAAAAGTCTGTTAACTGATTTTAAAAAGAGCACAAACTTGGGAGTTTCTCTTTGCAATTATGCTAAGGGGCTTGGCACTTATTGTCCTGGGAGACTGTTAATTTCACAGTTCACCCCGGAGTTCATGCCAAGTACTACACATACTCAAGTGAGCCCAGGAGGAATCTGGAGTGTTTCCTGTTTCCCACTTCAAGAACAAATGCCTCTGGAACCGATGTAAATTTTGCCAACCAATGTCACCCCAATAAATTTAAGAATTAAAAAAATATAAAATTACAGGATTTATTTAAAAAAATTAAAAAAATATGTAAATGCTTCCCAAACAGTTCAGTCATGGGAAGAACGAGTTTCATGGGATGTCACGTCTTTTTTCCTGAGACAGAGAATTACCCATCATGCCAACTTGCTCCCAACCTTCTATCTCTATCAATGATATGTTCTGTTTTGTTTTGTTTTTTTTCCACATTCAGTATTGAAACTCCATTCTCTGGGGTGTCTTTCACTTCCTTTACCTTCATATCTAAGAAGGGAACAAAACTGTTCATTTTTTATGACAGCTCATTTCCATTTCTTCACCAGTCACTCTAGTTCACATCTCTGTTAACTCATCCCTTAATTACTGCAATGGCTTCCGGATTGAGGGAGATGTAATGGCTACCTTTAAATATCTGAGGACTGTGTGCAGAAGCTGCAGATTGGGTTGTTTGAGATGGAAACAAGAAGGCTGAACATAGAGCATTGGGTTCAACATCAGGTGTCTTCACTGAAAAGCAAATCTCCTAGTTCTTCCTTCGGAACAGATTCTAGACAATTTTGTCAGGGAAGTAGAAGAGATTTCTGTATTGGAAATGTAGTAGAATTTGAGATACAATATTCTATGATTATTTATTAAGGCATTGAAGACCTCTCTATTGCTACTGTTTATCAAATTTCTCAGATTACTAGGAAGTTCAGAGTAAAGTTAAATATATAATTTAATATATATTTATTAATGTAATATATAAACACATTCAATGATATTTTTAAATAACCTTTGGCTCAAAGCATTTTATTGGGCATTCTCTTTAGAAAAACTACAATTTATATATATATATATATATATATATATATATATATATATATATATATACACACACATATATATATCTGCTTTATAATATTCTGGCAATAATATTTATATTATGTTTAGTTATACTATAAAAGCTCTCATTTTTTAGCAGCAGAACAATGGCATACAAATGATAACACTTACTCTATGATATTTTGAAAATACATTTTTTCATTGAGAACTTGAGAAAATAAGTAAAAATCTTTCATATAAAGTTTGCCAAAGATTTCTTGCACCATTCTGAACTCATGCATGATTCTAAATGTCAGGTGAAATATTTGATCAGGAAAGCCAAAGTAGATGAAGGAGAGGTTTGCAGTCAGGAGTTTAATATTCATCTGCACAGGAGTTGTGTAAAAGCAACAAAAATAAACAGGAAATAGTTTCTCTTTCTTTATCAAAGAATAACCCTTATCACCTTTTAGAATTTTAAATGGTTTGAATTGCTTAAATGCAAAAAACAAGTCATATGGCACCCCTGCCCTATTTAAGCCTTTAAAAAAATAACTTCTGTGGATTAACACAACTTTTATTTTTATTGTATTGTTTTGGTGAAAGTGAGAAAGAGAGAGAGAGAGAGAAGTGGGAGTGGGGTAGGCCCCAGCGCAGTCTCCATAATTGTACGTCATTAGTTGTGTATGGTTTTATTCCCCGCAAGTGGATGTGGGGCCATGCGGGTTGGGGACCGAACTGGGGACCTCCCACATGAGAGGCAAGAGCCTTCACTGCCATCCTGGCAGTTACCAGCTGTGCTGCAGTTTAGCAGATGGGTTTGCGTGGTCCGGGGCCGGGAGTCAAACCCCAGACCTCGTGATTGCAAGGCAAGTGCTCAACCTGCTGAGCTATCCCAGCATCCCTGAGAACACTCAATATGTATTAATATCTGGGGATTCTGAGGGAGGACGGGAGTTTCATCTTTTGCTCCAGAAATTATGATTGAAATTGGTCAGGGTCTGCTCTCAACTATTTAAAAAGCTTATTTCCTAGGAAGTTGGATGTTGGGTCATACCTAAATTCCAAGACTAAGAAGATCATCTTTCCTACAAAGTTTAAATTTTAAATAACTGGCTTTTATTGTGTCGTAGAAAAAATTGCCTTGTGTAAGTAAAGCAATTTGGCCTACTCAAGAAATTCAATTTTTTTCTTTTTTATTACCTTTGATTTAACAAATATAATGTTTGAAAACTATGCCATATAAATATGTGTTACACTAAAATTAATTGAGTATCTATATTCAATTTTAATACTGGCTTAAACAGTTTTTTTAGATTCTGGCAATTTGCACAGTAGCATTATCATTTTCTCCTCTCATATATTCTCATTAGTTAAGAGAAAATATTTCTTTTTTTAAAAGATTTATTTTTATTGTGTTTTTTGTTGTTGTTGTTGTTGTTGTTTTGTTCTTTTGTGTTTTTTTTTTGACAGAGAGAGAGACAGAGAGAGAGCAGAGGGAGGGCCCAGAACCATCTCCATAGTTGTATGTCATTAGTTTTTCATATAGTTTCACTTCACAGGTGGGCACGGGGCTACGCTGGGCAGGAACTGGGTCGGGGGCATTCTGCATGGGCCCCGGCAAGAACCGAACTGAGGCCATACCTCAGCATATGGGTATGCATGGGCTGGGGCTGGGATTTGATCCTCTAACCCTGGGGCTGCAAAGCGAGCCCTCAACCCACTGAGCCATCCCAGTATCCCCAGAAAATATTTCTTTAAGAGTACAAAATAATATCAAGCAATCAATCACACAAATAACATGTGAAAATCAATTAAAATTAATAATAAAATAAAGTATTTGGAGAACACTGGTAGAGTTGTGGGGCACTGGGTCCTCATTCAACCTTTTATCAGCCATGTTATCAACAGGTGCACTTGTAACCTTTTTTCTTCTCATTAAGTGTAAGAGACAATCTATACCTCAAGTTGGCATTATTTCCCCATAGAAAAATATTTTTCCACTCAATCAATATGTTTTGAGTCTGGGTTGCTAGCCTCACTATATTTAGAACCAAGATAAATGCAGAATCTCCATAGGAAAGCTTTACAAAGACTCGTAGTCATTAATGTAAGTGGCACTCCAAAGGCAAAGTTACCTTTGTGAGGTTAGAGTAACTTTTCAACATAAATGAGCGTGATCGGGACAAGTGAACGGGCTGTTGTTAACATTAAGAGGACATGGTGTGCATTGTCCTTCCAGAATGAGGCCCATTATATAAAGCAATAATGAGATTAAAAGAAGTTAGCAAGTTGTTCCGTGGGTTTTGCTATACAGACTTGGGCATAATCAGAAATTCTAATCATAAGAGCTGGGCGTGCATTATTACTGCAAAAGAGGAAGGGCCACCGTGTATCAAAATCTCAGGAGGGAAATGGAGATTTATCACTGCGGTTGGTGAAGCATGTGAAAGATAGATGGAATGGTTAGAGTCACTCCAGTGAATTGAGTGATGAAATGAAAGACAACCTTTGTGGAGGTGTATGGAGAAACAGCTGGGATTTAGTAACTGAAATATGTGTTGGAACAGAATGGATTTCAAGATTCTCACATTTGAGTCACAGCCACAGCATTAGGGATGAGCGCCAGACAGTGTTCTAATGAAACCTTTCACACCAATTGAATGTGCCTTGTCATCATGAAACTGCACATAGAATATATCTGTGGGCTTCCAATGTCAGGTGTAGGCCTGTGTGTTTCAAGAATGGGAAGATCCCATTACACATTAGGCTCATCTCTCTGCCAATGGAGGTATTTTCTAAATAACAGGTTCACAAAATTGGATTTGTTGTCCATGGCTTCCTGAGCTTGCGTATCTCCACTCTCCATAATTATGTGTTATGAATGTTTGGAGGCAGTCACAGTGAAGAGACAAAAGCCTCACAGGGAAGACGAAGACTGAGAAGCCTCCTGGTTTGGCTGTTGCCTTTCCTTGTCCTGGGAATTTCAAAACCACAGGTGTGTAAGGTGAGCAAGTTGGATTAGCAATAGATGAACATCAAGATTTTTCTTGTTCAGAAATTCCGTGAAATATTTTATGCCCAAACTACAGAATGATTCCAGTCCCTTTGATGAAAAATAAAACCAAATATATAAAATGACAACAGCAGCCTATTAACAAATCGTTAAATTATCAAAACGTTAACACACAATGTATACCAAATAACAAGCAGAGTTATTTTTTGTTGGGTTTGTTCAGGTGTCATTATGTGAATATGTTCTCTATCTACTGCTGGAGATAAAAATTACACTTTGTCTTTGCCTATATGAAGGATGTTGTATTATTCACCCACTAGTGTGTCTCATTAGAAAATTAGAAAATAACAAGTGTTGGTGAGGATGTGGAGAAGTTAGAACCCTCGTGCAGTGTTGGGAATGTAAAATGGTTTAGCTACCGTGGAAAATGGTATGGTTATTCCTCAAAAAAATTTAACACAGAATTACTTATATATGCTCATATATTTAGTGTCTTTTATGTGCTAGGTATTTTACATACATAACCTCATTTTTGCTTCAAAAATTTTTATACTGGGGTGCCAAAAATGTATACACATTTCTAGAGATGTTATCTATGCATTACTTTTCCAAGTTGAATTGAATTACAGTGGCATTGGGTAGTGTGATGTTCGCTGAAAGATGGCGTTAATCAAATGAGTGCTAGCGTCACCATGTGACCGGCAGGACAGTCAAAGAAAATGGTGGAAGCACGATTGTTGTTTGAGGAGCACAAGACCATTTGAAAGTGGTATTTGAAATTTGAGAACATTGTAGAAGTACAATGACAATGAAGGCGTGAGTTTGCAAGAGAACCTCCAACACTAACAATTGTGCGCATTCCTGATCGGGGTGAGAAGCATGGTCAATTGAAATGGCATGCGCAGTGATACAAGTGGACACGTTGGTCAACGTTGCTCAGGCAGTAGTTCACCGTCATCAGAAGTGTCTGGACGCTGACGGCCACCACTTTGAGCACCTCTCGTAATTGCAGAAGTCAAATGTGACTTGTATTCATCTTTTGTTATTGGAATATATTAAGTACTTTAATAACATTTTTTCTTTCTTAAAATGTGTATACATTTTTTGGCATGCTCTGTATTTCAGAAAGAGGAAGATAGAGATGACATGGAGGCACAGATGAGAAAGAAGCGAGAGAAGGGAGGGGTAAGAGGGGGCAAGGGGAGAGGAGTTAAATAAGCTGAAGAGGGAATAGGATCAAGTTTGTTTAATTCCAAAGTTTATACCTTTTTCAAGTATCACAGAGTGCCTTTTTGGGTAGTGGACTGCTGACATTCATTATTTAGTACAAAAAGTATGAGACATAAAGCTAATAGATTTTATAATTCTACTTAACAAATGGCCATGTCTTCCTCTAGTAATATTAAATTATAATTCTGAAAATTCTTCCAAACAGGAAACCGATGTGTCTGTACAAACACACACACTTATCTATGTGTTTTTATACCTATAATATATAGATATAATTTGTCCACATGTTCTTCCCCCTTTCATTATATATATTTGTATATATGAATATTCTATGTATATACATATAAAATTTAGGATATATTTTCTTTCCTTTCTTTTTAAAATTGTAATCAGATAAGTTAAGTCACAAGTACCTATTTTAAATTCCTTCTTTGATAAAGTATTGCTAATATAAAACTAAGAATTTTTAATATAAAACTAAGTATTCTTAATATAAAACTGAGGAAATTTCAGGAAATCCAAAACATTTTTAATAAATAATATTAACTTGAATTTTTTAAATATTTGTTTATCATGGCAAATATTAACAGAAATTAAATAATTTACATGAGTTGGGATATATGGTGTGATTGAAGTCCAACTTTTTACCATCAACATTAGCCAGAGTAATCTGAATTATTTTAAACTTTCAAATTGCCAGTTAATATGGATACTTTCATTTGTATGTTAACATTATACTTCTAGATATCCACATTTTCTTGGTGTTTAAAAATAATTATAGAAACAACCAACCAATTCCAACCTTACTGTTTGTTTCCGGTGTTAAAAACCTTAGTATTGCCCAAATTTTGTGTTACACTTGACAGGAAAATAGTCGATTACCATTATGAACTTGACACAAAATGTTTCAGATTCTTTTTGTCTTGAGAGCAGAGGTCTGTGGGGTATTGGATCCCATGAGGGGATTCTTAGAGGATCACACCTGCCTGAGGTTCAGGAAAGTACACGGTAATAAGGGACAAAGAAAATCAATATGAACTTCAGAAAGACAGAGGAGTCCTTGGTGTGACTCTGAGGGGGGGTTTCTTTGAGGATTCCATTAAAAGACTCCATTTCCTATGTTCTTCCTCCCTGGGGACTACCCGGCACATCAGTGCACCTGCAGGCTGTTTTTCTCAGGACTCCCCTTGTGACAAAAATCATTCTTGTTTGTAATAAACATTCAGAAGCCCTGGGCGGTGCTCTACCACTTCAAAGGATATTCAGGCCAATGCTTCTCCTGAGATTTGAAAAAAAAATGTAACCTTAATTTTACTGTGGTATTTAATGAACCTGTGATAAATATAAAAAACACTCGATGTCCAAACTTGAGGACCTGGATTGTTCGTAATAACAGATAATTGAGACATTAGTGCCGCCTTCCTGTGGAAAGGAGGCTATGCATAGATAAAAAACTATACACAGGAGGAAAACTAACTTTGTGCTTATTTCATGCTAGCTACTATACACATACTATCTTATTTAATACTGACAAAAATTCTCACGGTAGTTATTATCATCACCTCTATTTTATGGATGAGTAAGTGGGTATAAAGAGAGCGAGTATCACGATTTACAGCAAGTGGTTAGAGAGGAGGAGTTCAGGATCAAATTCAGGTGAGCCTGCTACCAACGTCTCTATTCTCTTCACAAAAACTTCTGCTTTGCCAGACTTGTGACTGATGCTGTTGTCTATTAATATACAGACAAATAATAGAATAAATCTATGAAAGCAATTTTGTCTAACTTGTTTGTCTCCATGCATGGAAAACAGGATGGCATAATGGTGGATAAAAGCATGATTTTGGTTGTCAGGCATGCATAGATTCCAATCTGACGTTAATACCTATTAATTACTTTACCTCTCATACTTATTAGAGTATTAAAATAAACTAGCCTCTGTATGAATCTGTTCGCTCATGTGTAAAACAGAAATAATATCAGCACATAAAGGTGTTTAATTTATAAGTGAAATCATGAAAATTAAGTGCAGAACATATAGTAAGAGTGCAAAAATAGCTATAATTATTAGTATCTGTTGTGAATTTTAACACATATAATAACTGTTTAAAACAATCTGCCTATTAATAGCAAAGAATAAATAAATAAAATTCAGTTATGATTTACCACTGCGCTGGATCCAAAAAGCCTAACCGTGGTGGCCTGGATCACTAATAAAGACATTTATCATCTTTAAAAAGAAAAAAAATAGCAATCCTTATATTGGGAATAAAAGTGTTGGAACAAACACTGTTGTATTTGGTTATCATTAATGGAGTTTGGACTGAAAGTCCATTAAGAGACTAAAGACTTAAGACGTCCATTTCCCTAAATCTTTGCTTTAATATTCCTGCACATTGAGAGTTACAAACCATGGCTACCCATTGTGAACTCATCCTTAATAAAATGCAGGTGCCCACATAAGAATTCAAGCCCTTGAAATTGATCTGCAGCCTCTGTAAAGCAGTGATGGGGGTGGGGGGGGACTCTATATCCCAACAGCTATAGCCAATGGATTATAAATAAACAACCAGACATAAGGAACAATGGGATTCATCAAGTTTAGCCTTTTATTTCAGCTCAGCAGCAATGTAATCTCAAACTGGTGTGATGGACTAAAATTGAGTTCATAGGTCGTCATGAACAGAGTTCTGAGCACTGAGAGTTATGTTCAACCCACTCACTTATGGTAATACAACTGGGGATAATTTTCTTACCATTAATTTTAATACTTTCCTCTATTTTTCCTCTTGGGCCCATTTTACATGGGAACCTACAGAATGTCTTACCTAGGTCACAAACGGGAGCAGGGAAGAGATATCATATCATGTTTAGCTACTAGAAAAGAAAGATTTCCAAATATTTTGGAAAAGATGGGATGCCTGGTGGATTCAATTTGGCTCCATAGTCCAAATTTACTTTCAAGATGAACAATTTAAGTAAAATAAATTACATGTGAAAGCTTACTGTTTTCTCCCCACTCCATGTGAATACAAGTCTTGTGGAAATAATCTTTTATAGTGTGACAGAGCATTAGTGCATTTTACCAGAAATGTCCTGCATAGCAGCTTTATGTGTAGTTTACATTTGTCATTTACCCACGGAAGAACCCTGTGACTTAGGAAAGCCATCACTACGTGCCCATGAGAAATAGTACTTTGCAAACGAGTGGCCCTGTGTTCTGATAAAACTTTATTTAGGGGTGCTAAAATTTGAATATCATAGAATTTTCACATGTTACAAAATATTTTTCATTTTTTTCCTGAGCATTTAAAAATGAAAAGAAATTTTAGCTCATCTCCCACACAAAAACAGCGCTGGACTGAATTTGGCTTGTGGGCTGGCTTCAATATGCTGATTTCTGCACTAGATGAGGAATTAAAGGAATGGATGTACTGTGCTCTTGGTCTCCACAATGACTTGTGCAAGGACATCGTAGCCATTTACAGGGAAGTGCATTCCTGAACTCTTCTACTAAAACTAACAGTGCAACACACCAATGCCTACTTGACAAAGTAATTCCTTGACAGAATAGAGCTAAATCATTTAGTTTGTAAGTATCATATATGTGTAATCTAATAGAATGGTGTCTATATTCTCTAAGGAGACTAATGTGTAATTTATTTTGATTTGCAAAGACATTCATATTCTTGTGTCATTAATAATATTGAATAATTCATTTGTTAGTCAATCATACTATTATGCTCATGTATCAAATAACTTGAAGAATAGATTTGCCTGATAGCAGAAAGCTAACCTGTTGTAGGGGGTTTGAATGTTTATTAAAGGAGGTATATACCTCCTTTAATTTTTGAGGTGTCAAGAAAAGTCACTTTTGAAAATAATTAGGTGATAATGTTTTATATTCAGTAACAGTGACAATAAAGTATAATGAGAACTGTCCCTTCATTTCTTAATCTTTTTGGATCACAGTATCTACAACAATTAAAAAGCAAAAATGTCTTTTTTCATGAATTAATGCAACTTCTTTGTAAATGGTGACTTGCTAGAAAGCTATAAAGGATTATTACTTAAATATGGTACCTATTTAAAAGTTTAAAAATATAAGTGTGTATAGTTACTACATTTATTCAAAATTTGCAGTTAGATATTGAAAATAGAAATTTCTTTGAATGTATTTTTTTTTCTGGGTGTATGGCATAAGGTAGATGTGTATATTTGCAAGAAGCTTAACTTTACACTTCGAACATACAGTTTCAATAAATTTGCCTACAAGTCTTTAAATCTAACTCCTTCCATAGGAAATGATACATAAAGTTGTGCTGAGGAATATGACCCAGATTTTCAAATTAGCATTCATGAAGTTTGGTGGCTGAGTCTTAGCAGAACATGTTGAAAATGTAGCTCTAATTGTTTACAACCCTTTCTACTCCTATGTTTTTTAATGCCGGCATTTAGAAAGCTCCTATGGAGGCATTTGTCTGAATTAAGAGGACCTACCATCATGCAGTTAGGTGACTGCCTTTTCTTTGCTCTGAAGATTTACTGCCACAAAAACAAGTTTACATTATCCTGCTGATCAAAATTGTCAAATTAATGCGTGTTCATTTTTAAAAAGTGGAAACACTGGGAGATATAAAGAAGACAAAAATTCACACATTGTCTAACTCATGCAAATACAATCGCAGTTAATATTTTCGGCGAATGTTAGATCCATTTACATTTAAACTATTGAAATGAAAATTGACATGCATTTTGCATACTGGTCTTTTTAATGTAACATAACGCCATCATTCTTTTTTTAGTGTCATCATGCAGAATGCAAATCATCACCATTGCAGTTAGAGCTTGATCAGAGGCTCAAATAAGAAGGCATTTATTATAAGGCTTTGATCTTATGGAATTGGGAAAGCGGGGTAAACAGTCTTCGTGAACCTGCTGTTCTTTGGTGCAACAGCCTTAAGTCAGTGGCAGGCAATCTAAAGGAAAGGACAGGAGTCACAGAATAAGCTAGAACCTATAAGGATGTAGGCCAATGAGCCTGGATTGGAACCAACATTGCTTCCTGAGAGCTTCCACACCTCCAACTTTGAGGATGGAGATGATCTGCAAAGAGAAGCAAGCATCCACCTTCAACAGCAAAATGCTCATTTGCGGCGGGGTGTGTGTGGGGATGTGTGTGTGTGGCGGGGGTGGGTTGGATGGAGAAACTGACCAAGCCCCACCGGAAGCTGTAGGAACTGACTGCTGATCCACGTCCACAAGGGGGCAGCAGATCAGCAACTGCGAGCATGCGCGGCGTGGTGCTCTGCCCTTCCCTGTGAGGAATGGGGACGCCACAGGTTCACTTTACCACCCAAATGACACTCAAAATGTCCTTTCCTGGCACTCCTAACTCAGAACTGTGCAGCAAAGGGAATTCTGGGGAACACATATCCTGCTTAAGTGAACACACTACAAACCACAATCAGTTTCGTTACTGAATGCCTATAAAATAGTTCATGAAGTAGACATACTATAGTCAGTACCACCCTACGCCATTATTGCATATTTGGGATCACTGAGATGCCCTATAGTATTAATAGTTAGACACACTCTATTTGGCACCCTGCCTCTCTAAGATCCGTGGTGTTTGACCTTTATTTTTTTAATTGTCAAAACTTACGTATTCTTCTGATGTTTAACCTCCTTGATCCTGCTTTCCTTCAGGTGTCTGCTTATGTTTGAGGTCCAGGAGAACTCTTTCCTGATTTTGTAAGACTGGTGTGTGGCCTTCCACAGTGCTCCATTAGCTCTCTCGTAGCATCCTTATTTTTCAGCTCAACTGTATAAGCACCTGTCCTGTCTTTCACTGGATTATAAACACTGGAGGGCAACAGTGTCTCTCTTACTACTGGTATCGCCAGCTTTTGGAAGAGTCCTTGGTACATAGTAGGTATGCAATCAGTGCTTTTTGAATTCATGAAATCATACTGTTTGCTAAACCTAAAAGATATATATATTTGTTTATTTTCTGTTTACAAAATACACTAAGATTTTTAGTTATCTGAGTTCTCTTCAGAAAAAAATGAAATGACCTCCTGCTTTCCCCTGGCCTCATGGGGTGTTTTGTCAGTACAGAGGATGGCAATCATTTGAACTGTTTGCCATTAGAGTCACATGATTAGTCAATATTTGCTGAAATAAAAAACCATGTCACCACCAAACAGCAATGTGTTGAGATTTTTCTCCTTTGGACTGACTATTATTAAAGTTAATAAGCCATTGCTATGTCCCATACTTCTGCTAAGACTTCGAAGAAACAGTGGATAATGCATTGCTATTCTTCTGGCAAATATTCATGTGCAATAAATGTTAATATTGATTTTCATGCCATAGTCCCTGATTCATCTGTTATCCGGAGTCCTTTTTACAAATAACAGCTTCCATTTAAAGATGGGGAGAGGGACTGTGAATAAAGGACAAGCACAGGAAAATTTGACGTCTGGACATATTGTTTTCCATTACTACTATCAGTACGTTTGTTCCTATGCTGTTTTAAACACATCAATTATTGCAGCCCTAGGCATGTGAGTGAGTTAGTAGTGATGGAAAGATAATAGGCTCTTCTTTAATATTTGTGAGATGACTATATGCATTACCTTATTTTCTGGTGAGAGTGTCTCTTTGTATACTTTTGGTTGTAATCTCCAACCAACCTAGTAAGTTCTAAAATAGTTAAATATGAAATGGATTTCATATTTTTAAAGCTCTTTTGAAACCAAATACTCATCCTTTCTGTTGTTTGATAATAGTTTTGGTTCTGCTAAAGTCAGCTTCTAAAAAAGTGTGATCAGAACTTAATATCTCCTCATTCCCCTCACCTCCCAGGGCCTGGCAACCAGCATTCACCTTTCTGCTTTTATGAGTTAGACTTTTGTAGATTCCACGTATAAGTGACACCAAGCAGTATTTGTTTTCTTTTGTCTGGTTTATTGCACTTTGCATAATGTCGTCCAGGTTCCTACATGTTGTGGCAAAAGGGCAGGTTCCTTCTTTTTATAGGTTGAATAATATTCCATTTTCTATACATGCCGTGTTTTCCTTGTCCATTCACTTGTCAACAGATGCTTAGGTTGCTTCCATATCTTAGCTATTGAGCATAACACTGCAATGAACATGAGACTACAGTTATACCTTCAAGATACTGATTTTATTTCCTTTGAGTGTATAACTAGCAGTGAGATTGCTAGAGATCCAATCTATAGCATGGCAGCTATAGTTAATAATACTGTACAATACACTTGAAATTTGCTGAAAGGGTAGATCTCAAGTGTTCTCACCACACACAAAATCATAATCATGTTAGGTGATAGATATGCTAATTAGCTTGAGTGTGGTAATCATTTCACAATGCATACATATGTCAAAACATGATATTACATACCTTAATATATATATAATTATTTGTCAAGTATATGTCAAGTATCTTTTAAAGTGTCGTTACTAGACTTCGACTTGAAATTTTCTTTTATTTGCAAGCAGATAAGTGAATTTCAAAACAAGGTTGAATATGTAAAATTTTGATGCATGAATTAAAAACACATCTATTCTTAATAATAACGACAAATTAATCTCTCCCCTTTCTTGTTGGATAATTTTATACATGGTGGGCTCTAAGGTTTGAGAGATAGAGCTCTGATTCCACGTATTCACTTTAAGATTTGTTCCTGCATTTGAACTTTACTATGTTCTTTGGTTCTGACAGTTAAGATTCCAATATCACTTATCTCTGTCAACCCAGCTACACAGAGGTGACCACTAGGAGACGGTTATGCACTGGTGATTATGAGGTAAGCCATAGCAGGAAGCTGAGCACTTACAACACAATAGTTTGTTCTTCCTCACATTTCTTTGTTCCTTAGAGACCACTTTTCAGTGGCTGCCTTGGCCATTAACCTTGAAAAAACAGCTCAGTTCACCCAATTATTGGATAATACACTGAGATTTTTCAATAATATCCATACATCCTGTATTGTTTTGCTGATTGTAATTAAGTAAAAACTAATATGTGAGAAATTTTGCTACTTGAATTATGACAATTTGAAATATTATCTTTGTCACTTTTGCATTCCCCAACATATTTGTGCTTAAACTTATTTAAACATTTTTTTCCCCTGGGGATAAGAGAGATGGTAATTCAATGAATTAATTTTACTCTTCATGTGAGGTTTCACAGTTCTTTCCTCATGGACGAGTGGGATTGCCAGTGTTAGATTCATTTCACTTTATTGTATGGAATTCATTCATTTCACATATTTGGAACCTCAGAGGAGTAACATTCAGTTCCCAAAAGCTAAATGACTGATTTGCAGTGTGCACAAGGACAGACAGAAAAGAGTTCTGACAGCTGATGAATGGTGTTATTTTAGAGTCAAGCACTTTCGTCTCCAGATCCATATATTATTATTATTATTATTATTATTTTAAATTTCTAACACATAGAGCAATGCCAAGAACATAGACTATAATCAATAATTTTTCAAATAAGTGAAAGGGCAATAGTGACTGATAGAAAAATAGAAATTATAAGGAAAGAAGCCTACAGCTGATATTTCTGGGAATATGGGTTAGATATCTTATTCTTGAATATTGGTACTTTATATAGGCTGGGAAACAGAGAAAGATGGAATTTACTACACTCTGCCTTAGCCCATCTGTCAGCAAAAGTTGGAAATAGTGGGGCCATATAAACTATGTGTGTAGGTGATCCTGTAACTCTTGGCTTCTTCTTCCTCCCTGTACAGAAAGCAGAAGCCACATTCCCTGGAAGTGTCACCAGCATCTCTTGTGGTTGCACTTGGAGTTAAGGTGTAAGAACAGGTGAGATTGGGCATGTTCAGGGAGGTATGGCCATAGATAAGGTGTAAGAACAAAGCGCCATACCACTATTACTTCAAAATGCTATTTATCTGTACATGGTACATTGGTAGCAAGGAGAGACCATGGTCCAGTTGAGGGACAAGAAGACATGGGGGAATTGGACATAGACCTACACACGTAATAGAATGACAAGCCCGTGCTCTGCTCCCCTTTCAGTTCATAGAATAGCCTGGGAAAAAAGATGGCAGCTCCCATTTAGATAGCTGATAAAGGTAAACTCATGCAAATGCTATTATTCTTGTTTGTAAGATTTATTTCCAAATATTGAACGTAGTACCTTCAATTTCACATTACATGAGGTGCTTTATTTAGATTCTAAATCATTTTGAAAAGGTATTTGACTTGGATTGCATATGCACATATAATACAGCCTTATAAAAGTATAATCGAGTGGTAAAGTAGGAGAAAATTGACAACAAAGCTTGAAGAATAAGATGTAAAAGAGGAAAGAGAGTCCACAAGCAAAAGAATTATTAGAATTGATCAATAAAGTCTCTTATCTGCTGGCGGCCAGGACCTGCAGCTCCGTAAAATGAGTATGATATGGATTACTGAGGAGACAGACATATTATTCTTCCTGGTATTGAAACTTGTAAGGTATTTCCCCCCTGTGGCTTCTTATAAAGGAGAGACAGTACAATGCACTTATTTCTGTGATAAACATAAGGGTGAGTTTCAAATAACAGTTCCTCAATGAAGGCTGATGGCCTAATGCCAATATATAGTTTGGTTCACACAATTGCATGAGAGACCAAAGAAAATTATCTCCCTAACACCACTTTCAATACCTAAAGTGATCCAAGAATAAATTTAGTCTGTAGTACAATGATTCTTAATACTTAGTATGGTAATCCATACAGGTAGACAAATATCAATGAAATATTAAAGAGTCTAAATGCAGACCTAGGCTTATACAAACTTGATTTTTAACAAAAGTGCTAAAAAAAAAAAAGAAACCCTTTCAACAGGTGGCTATACATATGGGGAAAATAATGAATCTCAACCACTATCTTGCACCATATACAAAAATTAATTTGTGATGGGTCACAGACATAAATTTAAAAAGTGAAAACAGAAAGGCTTCTAGAATTAAAATCAAGATAATATATTGGAAATAGACCGAGAGTTTTTTACATCATTTAGTAATTAATAATAGAGAAGGACTTAGTTTTTCCATTTTGATAACTGTTTTCTGTTGGTCTTGTAGTTTTTGTTTTTTTTCTTGTCTCTCTTTTGCTCTCTTGCTATCTTCTTTTGTGTCATTAATTTTTTGGTATCGACATGGTTTTATTATCTTTTTATTCTTTTTTTTTTTGTATCTTCTACACATATTTTCTTTGTGTTTACTATGGGGCTACATAAAATATCTTAAAGTTATAATAATCTACTTGAAGCTGAGAACAATTTTAATTGCATACAAAAACTCTATACTTTTACTCCTTTCCCACACACAGTTTGTTACTGATGTCACAAATTACATATTTTTATATTGTACAACAATAATAATGAACACCATTCAGCAATACACCACCACATGTTGACACGAACACAGCTGTGAGACACTGATATACCAAGGTTATGAAACCTTACCAAGGTGTTTGTACAGTGCTGACAATGTACGCACACGATGGCAAGATCGTGAACTGTATTGCCAGACCTCATATGCCCATTCCAGTCATCGTTAGCTCACCAGAAAGGCATATTAGAATTCATTTAGTATTTAAAATTCACATACCCAATTATTTAGAGGAAGCATTTCAATGACAGGTATCCAGAGACAAGGAATGAAGAGGGTGTGAAACAGGAGGAGGAAGGGAGTCACACTCAAACATACTGACCTGGAAAAGCCTCTATAATTAAAACCAAAACTTTTCTTTGAATTTGTATTAATCAAATTAAAAGAGACCTGCCCACCTGTGTGGGATGAAACCATGTCAAAAACTGATGACATACAACTATGGAGACTGCTCTGGGCCCTCCCCCTTCTCTCTGTCTCT
>PVKE010034486.1:0-17376 GCA_004027555.1 Craseonycteris thonglongyai
GACCGAGGATCGAATCCCGGCTCCGGCCCAGGCAGGACCCACATGCTGAACTGGGGAGTTCCCACAGTTCGGTTCTCTAACTGTCTCTGTCTCTGTCTCTCTCTCTATCTGTCAAAAGTAAAATAGAAATAAATATGCACTGAAGACAAAAAGATAATTTCTCTCTATAAATGTGAAAAGATAAAAAAAAAAAAAATACTCTTTAAAATCTATTTAGGATTCCCAGAACTTATTATCTAAAAACATGTGAAATTAATTCATGTGATAAGAATACATATATTGGGAATTACACATATACATATATTGGGGATTATCGTTGAAGTGAATATTTGATTGCTACAGGAAATATACTTCAGAGCCATTAGAGATAGAATAACAGTTCTGGAAGGTCTTATTTTCCCATTTCAGCTGAAGGGCAGGTTCCTGGAGTTCCTATAACAGTTGTCAGAGCTGGCTGTTTCTGTTGTCATTGTTATTATTTTTACATGTAATTGTTTTGGTAATTGTTTTGAGAACTAAAAAGTGTTGCCTTTTGCACTGAATACCAAATTGTTTCTACTAACAGAATCTCGAATTATGACATCATTCAGGAAGTACTTTTAGTGCATTTAGTGCTATAACCTGTTGCCTTGATTTGGCAACAAAAGTCTGTGGTGGTGGTGTTTTTATTTTGAATTTAACTTTCATTTATTTACTTACTTATTTTTAAATTTTTTTTTTTTTTTTGACAGAGAAACAGACAGTGAAGAGGGAGTGCCCAGAGGGGTCTCCATAGTTGTACATCATCAGTTTTCGACATGTTTTCAGTTCCACACAGGTGGACAGGAGCCGCACAAGGCGGGAGCTGGGCTGAGGGCCTTCTGCATGGGAAGCACACCCCAGTTCAGCATGTGGGTCTACACAGGCTGAGGCCAGGATTTGATCCTCAGTCCCCAGGGCTGCAAAGTGAGTGCTTTGCCTGCTGAATCATCCCGGCTTCCCAAAATTCAACTTTTAAACATCATGAGCCTGCTATAATTTTTTTTTTTTCTTTTTCTAAATTTTTAGTTTTAATCCCACTAAAGATTTTACTTGCATGTAATTTAGAGCAGGTGGCACACCTTTTTGTAAAGGGACCAAGTAGTAAACATTTTAGGCTTTGCAAGCCATACAGTCTCTGTCACAACTACTCAACTCTGCCACTATGACATAGTGCAGCTATAGATACATGCAAATGAACAAATTTGGCTATATTCCCACAAAACTTTTTTCTTAAAAAATGGGCAGCAAGTGAGAACTGGCCCCTCACCAGCTTGTCAACCACCAGTTTTGAGAATCAGATACTACCACAAGACATTTTTGTGAAAATGACAGTTCTCTGTTAGTTCTTCCCCACTTTCAACTTTAGTTGATTCTTACTGAATTTATCCCCATGTCAATCTGTTTTTATTAATACATTTTAAGCATTAGCTATTGACTTTCTGCTGTCTTCTATAAGGATTTAGATCTCGTTCCTCCTCCATGTCATGCATGTACCCTTCCACCCTGATAATCTATGTAGGTCTATTTTAGATTAGATGAACATTTCTTGATTATGTTACTTTGTCTATCAATCACATATAGAGTGATCATTACTTTTACTTTTCTACATATTTTTATTTCCTATAGTTTATAATTGTTGTGTTTATTTTGTTAGTTTCCTGTTTTTTCTCTATCATAGCCCCAAACTTCTCATCAGTTATTGAAATCTCCTCTAAAGATATTTCATACACCAGGTACCATATTTTGCTGGGTGTAATGCTCTCCCATGTATGAAGTGCACCCATGTTTTTGGCCCAAACGTTTACATAGATACGGAATTAGTACTACCCATGTATTATTTGCATCCTTATTTTTCCCTCACAAATTTGGGCAAAGGAAGTAGACACCATACACGCAAAATATGATGTTCTAAATCTAAATCTGTCACCATCCTGGGTATTCCTTTTGCCATTATCTGTTGTTTCTATTTCCCATGCCTTCCTCGTTTTTTGTATTCTTCTTTCTTTTAGTGGAGATTGTAGTTTCTCAGGAGAAAGTCTCAAGGGATGTAAACTTTTTTAAATCTTGCATGTCTGAAAGTATTTTTATTCTTACCTAATTTGAAAATTCTTTTTCTTCTGAAATTTGGAAGCATTGCTCTATTGTCTTTTGACCTTCATTGTCTTTTGACCTTCAATTCTGATTCCTGAGTTTTTTGTTCATTTGTATGTTCTGTTTTTGTTTTCCCCCTGAAAACCTGAAAACCTTGACACACTGATGTGACTTTCTATTTTCATATATTGAGTTGAGCCTTTCAGCCTGAAAAATCATATCCTTCATTGTGGTTCTGTCCTACAGCTTTTAATACTCTTTCTATAACACACAAGCAATCATGTTCGTTCCATACCTTGAGCATCCCAGTGTGTCACCAAATAACTCAATACCAGCAATAGGCTTCCTTCCCAGATTCTATATCTCTTCAAGATAGATAAAATGGATAAGAAGTCTTGTATTACATCAGGAAACCCAGCAAGGGATTGAAGATGCAGAGGATGATTTAATTCTATATATAATGAGTGGTCTCCCAGTGGACTACATTTTTTAGAGAAGGTTGTACAGAGATGATGTGTAATAGAATCAAGATATATTAGTTTCCCTAAGGCTGCTGTAACAAAATACTACAAACTGGGTAGTGTAAAACAACAGAAATTATTCTCTTATGTTTCAAGAGGCTAGAAATCTGAAATCAAGGTGGCAGTAGGTCTACGATTTTGTAGAAGGTTCTAGGAAAGAACCCTTCCTTGCTTCTTTCAATCTCTGGTATCCCTCGGCCTCCCTTGGCTTTTAGCAGGATACTAACTAAACTTTACCTCAGCTTTCTTCCCTCTCTGTTTCTCTGTGCCTCTGTGTCCGAAAGTCCTTCTTAAAAGAACACAAATTGTATTAGATTTAGGGCCCATTCTAATCCATTATGATTTTCTCTTAATCACATCTGCAAATATTCTGTTTCCAAATAAGGTCACATTCTGCATTTCTAGTTGGACGTGAATTTTAGGGGGATATTATTCAACTCCAATACACAAGGTAATTAGCAGTTGGTGCTGACACAGGATTTAAACCAGGTATAATTTAAATAGAGCAGTCCTCCAAACAATAGATTTCAAACTGCCATCATCTTGCTTTTACTTAGATTCTCAGAAGTTTGTATTATGAGGAAGGGGAAAATGCCTTATATTGGGCTGTTTTCAATGCAGGATAAATTTAAAATAAGACGTTGAAACTGGTAGCCCTACTTTCATACACTAGTGAAATTTATTCACTTGCTTTATGGAATGCTTATTGAATGACAGCTATTACCAGTTACTACTTTTCTAGTCACTGGGTCTATTGCAGTGAGGAAGACACAGTCTCTGCCTTACAGACATGGAAATGTCCACACTGGCGTACAACGTTAGATTATTTGAAGTAGATAAGGTGTGATGGAAAGTGTTGTGTTAGTTCAGATAACATTTGAGCAAAGACCTGAACACCATGAGATGATCCGCCATGAATATTTGGAAATAGAGTATTCCAGGTAGAGAAGAGCTTGCAATGAAATAGCCTAAGCATCGAAGGCAGTAAAGTTCAAAGAGCAGGTAGGGAAATAGCATGATCTGGTTTTACATTTTAAAAGCTCACTGTGATTACTATATGGAAAATTGGTGTGGGTGACCAAGATGCAAAGGAGAGTGCCCAGCTATGAGTTTATTGTATTAATCCAAGGGATATGTTGGTGATTTGGTCAAAAGTAGTAGTAGTAGAAATGACTGAATATATTTTGCAGATGGAACCACAGGATTCGGTGAAGGATTAATTGTGAAATGTGAAGGAAAAATGTAATGAAATAATCCTTAGAGTTTTAGATCCAAGCAAGCCAGAAAATTGAGATTACATACAATAAGGTAGGAAAGACTGTACTAGAAGTAGGTAAAAAAAGAAAACCAAAGAATTCTGTTTTAACATATGAAGTAGGTAGTTGGATATATGAGTCCATAACTTAAGTTAGAGCTGGAGGTAGAATTTGGACGTTGTCAGCCTACCGATAATATTAAAGCAATTAGCCTGAAATATGAATTTTCTAAATTCATAAACACATTAAATATTATAATCTGTACCCATTCAGTCATCATCAAAGTATTGGCTATAAGCCAGGTATTGGTGGACGTTTCCGAGAATACAGTAGTAATTCTAGACATTCAAAATATAAATATGTAGGATTAGATAATTTCTAAGTCTCTAGTAAGTGGAACTTCAAACATAATAATTACCGTATGTCACCCAGCTTAATACTACATGTTATGTGATTCTCTCATGTTAATTTAGTCTTTACTTTTAAACTCTGAAATCAGGAGCTATATTACGTTTGTTTGGGGTTTTTTTTTTATATCATAGTGATACCTTCCACAATTTTGGAAAGATATTAGTAGCCAAAGAATATTTATTAATTGATTACATGGTAATTATAATTGTTTGAGGGCAGTAATATTTTTGTCTGCGTGAATTTATTTATTGTTAGCGTGAACTATACAGGTGATTCATGTAATGAGAATATTCACAAATTTCTTTCTGTTCCCTAACTTAATTTTTTTAATTATGACATTTTATTTTATTTAATTCTTAATAGTTATACATTATTTTTATTCCCGTGTGTTTATTGTTTCAATTTGCAGCCTGATTCTACTGCTACTGAAAGAGCAATTGCCAGATTAGCAGTGCACCCTCTTTTAAAGAAAAAAATAGATGTGCTAAAAGGTATGAATTAAGTGACTTTTAAGCCATGTACTTAAATGCATTTGTATATATTATTTTGAATAAAAGTCTGTTGATTTATCTATGTTTTGGGTTTTACTTCCTTTTGAGGATCTTATATATTAGAAGTACCTCTTTCAAATAATTCCAAATATGGAAAGGTACCTGAAAATATGGAAGGAAGGCATCTGATATCTGAAGAAAAACTAAATCAGTATTTATCCTAAATTCTAATATATGAATAGATATTCATGTATTTATATATCACATATTCATATATTCATATCTGAAATATGTTTGTGATAATATTGAATATAATTTATTTCTTAACTATTAATATAATTCATATTATTACTTTTGATGTTGCCACTACCTAGTCACATAATCTTCATTTATGTTTGTGTATATATATATATTTTTATATATATATTGAAAGCATTGTGTACTTTATTCACAGATAAGAAAATGTATTTATGGCTGAAAGCCAATTTATAATAATCTACAATTGTATCAATACATTATTTCTACAGAAATTAAAGTTGACATTTTGTTTTATTTATTTGCATTTAATGAAGTTTTTACTGTTCTTTATAACTCCAAGATACGAAAGGATAATTTTATTTTTATTTTAGATTTTAAATGGATACTTCTGAGCATCTCTTAAAAGTTTGGTTTTTGAAAAGTCAGTAGATTTCTTTGTAAATTCAGACTCATTATACATAGACTGTCATGCGTCACTTAACGACAAGGATATGTTCTGAGAAGTGCTTCCTTAGGTAGTTTTGTTGTACAGACGTTGTACAGGGTACTTACATAGACCTAAGTGGTATAGCCTGCACACCTAGGCTTCGTTATAATCTTATGGGACCACCTTTGTATACACAGTCCATAGTTGATGGAAACGTTATTTTGTGGTACATGACTATTTAATGTGTAAGTTATCCTTAGTGTTTCAAAATAATTTAAGAAATACTACACTGAAACAGTGATATTTTATATTACTTGTTTCAATGTAGAAACAACTCATGTGCTGTTTCTCTTGCAGCTGCTGTCAAAGCCTTTAAAGATGCAAGACAAAATGATTCTGAAGTTAACTCATCAAAGAAGGGCTCAGAAGAAAATCATTTCAAGGATACTTTGTGTTCAAATGGTGATGCCACTAAGTTACAGCAGGAAGTAATTATTATCAGTGAGCAGAAACACAAAGAAACTAAAATACTGGCAAAGAAACTGATAAATAATTCAAAAGAAAAAATAACCAAAATGGAACATAGACCCAAAGCAGTGGACATTACAAATTCTCCATCAAAAACTACTGAAAAGGATTCTGTAGTTCCCTCTGAACCACAGAAGACACCTGCTGAGCCAGAGTTGAAAGTGTTAAATCAAACCAGAATAAAGAAGGAGTCTAATAGTGCACTTGGTGGTAGCAGTGGTGGAGAAGAATTACGTGAAGAGGAGTATTTTGATGATAGTACAGAAGAACGGTTTTACAAACAATCTTCTGTGTCTGAGGATAGTGACAGTGGTGATGACTTCTTCATCGGGAAAGTCAGACGGACACGAAAGAAGGAAAGTGGTTGCCAGTCTTCAGTTTTGGAACAAATATCCACCAAAAAATTGTTCCCTGAAGAAGATACACTTGAAACCCATCAGGTTATAAGAAATGACAAAAATAAGCCACGTGCGGAAGTAAGGAAGTTTGAATCAGTGTTTTTCAATTCTTTATCTGGATCTAAAAGCTCTAGAAGGTAAGAATAGTTTTTACTTCTGAAACAATTTTAGTTCTCTATGTTTTTATAAGGTTATGGAATATTTTTATAATGAGAAAAGAGACTATCTTCCATACATAATTCTAGTTTATACAAAATCCTGTGTTTAGACTTAGACCTCTTCAACTTTTTATTGGGGTGTATATATATATGCAAATACACATATGACAGTGACACATTTATCCAGCTTCATCAGAAAATGAGATGTTATAGTAAAATAATTTGTTTAGTTATCAAACTTTTGAATCTTTAAGTTAGCTTTTGATGAAAAATTTTTGGAAGACTCTTAACACATCTCACTCTTTAAACAGAACTTTCTGAACAGAATATGGTGGTGGTCTTTTTTTCTTATTAATCCAGGGCCATTATTGTAAAGATAAATCATTTTACTATGTACTCCTATTTCAGTGCATTTAACTGCTCTCCTCTGAGTTTCTCCAGACTGCTTAGTATTTGGTAATTCTGCTGTCTTTATCTTTGACTTATCCACCACTGTTCTATATAATCAATAAGTTTATTTTTATTTGTAATTCTAATCTGGTAAGGGATATCATCACACATGGTTAGCTAATTTACAAGTATTCAGTAACAGCTGTTTTCTTCAGTAGACTGTCTTTCTATATATTTATAGGTCAGATAATTTTTAATAGGATAGAAAAATGTGACATTGAAATTTTTTTAAAAAGTAAGACTGTGGAAAAGATATACACTATATGGCGCCTTGAAAATAATTAAAATATTACTTATATCGCTCAAACTTGTTTCAAAGTGTAGCATCTTTTTTTCTCACTTGAAAATAACATATACTATCCCTTCCATTTCCCACAAAATGTAAATCTTAATTGTTGTATGTGACTCATTCACCCTGCGAGAAGATTTTTGAAATCTTTGTCTAGATAGTTCTCAAGAATAGACATGAGGTAACCAAGATAGGACATTTTATGACCAGAAATCCCTGTAAGGGTAGTGAGAAAAAAAATTCTCACATGTGTTTGTAGTAATAATGGTATCTGGTAAAGTTTTGATGTAGCTAAAACCCAGGGATTTTATAATTTTTTCATAGATTGCTGATGGGGTGAGGGAGTAGTATAGCCCATTGAGTAAGATTTATCATCAGTTTTATTTTGTTCTTAAGTCACAGAATTTCTTTCTTTTTCAAGTCCTAATGGTGTTTTTCTTTTAGAAATTATGGAGAACATGCTCCAAAAACCAACACCCCAGGTATGTATGAGTGGCTGCTTGACCTCCATATTCATTTAAGCAATGCTTTGCCAAACTGGAAGGATGAAAAATTCTGGTTGCTTAATAGCTTTGAATGGCTATTTAAAAAGGAAAACAGAACATCTTATAATTGTCAGTATAATTTTTAATTTAAATTGTTTATTTGTTTTTTTCTCCTCTCTATGCCCTACCTGTGGGAAAGATAATAGACAAAAGTTATTAGAAAATATTGGGTTTGTTTAATTTACCTTGAACTAAATCAGTGCATTCTTTAAGTAAATTATATAAATTATATCTTTCAACACCATGCCACTATTTATTTCTCATTCATATCACAGTCCGTTAAATCAGCAGAGGGGCTATTGTTTTCATTCAAGGATCCAGCTTGTTTTTTGGCTTCTTCCTCCTCCTGTGTCCAGATACTCTCCATTTGGCCAACAAAAGGGAGTAAAATACATGGAGAATTTTATAGGAGGTTTTCATACACCAGGCCTGAAAGTGGGTGCAATCAGTTCTGGTCATATTTCATTGGCCAAAATTTAATTCTATGAACCCATCTAGCCATAAGAGGCTAAGAAATGCAGTCTGTGTGGCTAGGAGGAAAAAGAGTGGAATTTCTTGAATATGTAATGACCATCCTTTTGATCACTAGATGCCCATTTTACTTTTCTTCCAACACATAGAACACACTTACCTCCTTCCCAACAAAGCCATCCTGAAGTCCCATCTAGTCACTGCGTCCACCTTGAAGTCTAGGGTCACTTAGTGATCATACAGTGCTTTACATCAAACCTTATGGATATGAGCAATCATAGTTTAGTGACCTGTGCACTGGACAGACAAGCTACCTGTCCCCAACTCATACCAACCAATTAGTGGCAAAACAGAGTCCACATAGCCACAAGAAAACTCTCATTCAGTTAAGGCATAAATGAGAGGCACACAACATGTCTCCTATCTCAGTAACTGTAAAAGATCTGAGAGAAACTTGTTCTCCATAGTCTCTGATTGTGTTCCATGACCATAACTGAAGTAGACATTCATGATGATTTCCTTCGGTTTGGCCCCAATCGACTGGTAAAAATATGCATATAGTCCTGAAGCCTGTTTATAGTCTTAATAGACGTTTTTCCAGCCCATGCTTGTGATTTCTTTCACAATTTCTTCAAAAACTTAGTGGATTTCTGACCTCGTTGTTTCCAGTCAGTCCATGAGCTAGTCACTACACCAAAACCTTTTTCCTAGATCTAATTCTCAAACTTGCCTTAATGTTTGTAGGTTTTTGGTTTTTTCTATATCCATTATCCAGTGTTACTCTATTGAGACTCTCAGATTTATTTGGGAAGGCCGTACTTTTTATCTCTGGCCAGAGCTCAATCTCTGTAGGTCTTTACTCCTTAAAAATTTTCTCAGCTTTATCTCTTCCTGTTTGTAATCCAAAGGCTTTTCTAAACCTTAAGTTTCCCAATACCTAGACTCTGTTCCCTTTAGTCTCTGCCTATGAGCTGGTCAGTTCTTTGCTCACTTCTTTTTTGTAGTACATTGCCAATGAGCCACCAATACACTAACATTTTTATTCTTTCCATCCACTTACTTTGGTGCTACAAATTCTGTAGACACGTAGCCTACATCTTAAGTTTTCCCTGCCAAGTTTTACTTTTACCTATTGTTGAACCATTAAGCCATTGCCAAATTTTTATGTTATCTGAATAGCTATATCCTACTTCAGAGTACTGCTTTCAGTATTATGCACAGTAGACTAACAAATAACTACCAGATCTCAGTGATTTATTTTGCATTCATTATAGTTTGTCTGTTCCTTGCATTCTTTTTTATCTTGTGCCTCTAGGAATTCTAGAAGTTCTCTTTGCTCATTGGGAAAAGAGAGAAAGAATATAGAGGCTTGAATGTAAGGTTTTTATGGTTAGGTGTTTTATTCACATTCTGTTGGCTATAAGTCAGTTAGTTACATGGCTTCACCTGACTGTAGCATGATGGGAATTACATTCTGGTTGTGCACCTCGAAAGAAAGGAAAACTAGATTTGACAAACACGTGACAATCTGCCTCATTTACCTTATATTCATAGCCACAGGATAGGATAATTCTAAACTAAGGCACTCTCACATTTTCCCAATCTGGGTACCCATGTAAAAGAGGTTTTGTTCTTGCTTAGCTAATATATTTATAATATTTATGAATTTATTTACACATACAAATTTACACAATTATAAAAATATATTAGTTTAAAAATACTGCCTTATTCAAATCTCAATTTTTATGAAACAGTTTCATTTAACGTTTAAACTCTTCATTTTTATCACTAGATGCACTTTTTTTTTTTAAGATTTATTTTTATTGATTTTTGACAGAGAGAAACAGAGACAGAGAGAGACAGAGAGAAGGGGGAGGGCCCAGAAAAGTCTCCACAGTTGGCATCAGTTTTCTATATAGATTCACTCCACAGGCGGGCACAGGGCTGCGCAGGGCAGGAACTGGGTCAGGAGCCCCCTACATAGGTCCCGGCAAGAACTGAATTGGGGGCACACCCAGTTCAGCATGTGGGTCCACATGGGCCAGGGCCGGGATTCGATCCTTGGTCCTTGGGGCCTCAAAGCGAGTGCTTTACCCGCTGAGCCATCCCAGCTTTCCCTAGATGCACTTTTTGAGTGCTGTAGGTTTTGAGTACTAGAGAGCATTTGATTTGTACAAACTGGGAGTTTTGAATCTGTAGTGTTTTGGACATGTTAACCCGAGTGGTAGGTGCACTTATTTGTGTAACATGATGCCATTTGCATTTTTTGTTGCTTTTTTGTTTGTTTTTTGCCATTTGCTTTTTAAAGAGATCTTTAAAGATTTTGACAGTGATGTCTCTAACTTGCAGTGGAGAAATTGTGTACCCCTAGGACTGATGAATAAATCTATATTAAATTTTTTGCCTCTCTTTTTTTTTCTGATTATATAAAAATACATGCATTTATTCATGTCTTTTTAGGTTAGTATGTCTTGCCCAAATAGTACCTTGTTATTCAAAATAACATAATAGAAGTACCTCATAATATAAGAGTTTGTAAGAACTAGAATACAAGTTGCTGCCCTCATACCTGGTGGACACATTTATGACTAAAACAGAATTTTGTCTTATATTTGAGTAGATTTAATAATTTACCTTGTTTAATAACTTTTTGTTCATTAACAAAAGAGAGTAGAATCAATTAATAAGCTCTTTAAAAATAAATCTCTCCCATCAACATTGTCAGACACAGTATCTTAGTAAAGATGTATATTTTGGGGCTACATTTGTTTTATTCAGACTCAGATATAATGGTGTTCCTTTGAAAATATACCCTCTCTTTTTTTTGGGGGGGGGGGCTTGCATATTTGGACTGTTTGTTTCCTTTTTTACTGTCAATGTAAGACAACACAGCATATGTTAGTCTGCACACAATAAGCATCTATTTACAAGCATTAGAAAACGTGTGTCCCAAAATTGGCTGCTCATATGTATGATTCATCTTCAAGGTGCTCCCTGTTGAACTCAAGATTTTAAATTCTTAGGTATTCTATTTAAGTAAAATTAAATGTCTTCTTTAACACTGCTTTGAGAAAATTGGATGTATTTTTGCTATAATGCTGTTTGGGTATATAGTTAGTTTTCATGATTTTTGCTTTCTCTTCTCAGGTTTTCAGCAAAATGAACCTCAGCCCAAGAATCAATTTATTAAGAGTGCACAAAGAAGACCTGGAAATACAAAACAGCAGTCGCTGCTGCCTCTTCATCCTTCATGGGAAGCAAGCAGGAGGCGAAAAGAACAGCAATCTAAAATTACTGTGTTTCAGGGGAAAAAAATTACATTTGATGATTGATGAGTACCTGTTTGTGAACTTTTGTATCTAAAAATAATTTTCTTCTTTCTTTCCTTCCTCCCTCCCTCTCTCCCTCCCTCCCTCCCTCCCTTCCTTCCTTTCTTCCTTCTTTCTTTCTTCCCTCCCCCTTCCCCTCCCCCTCTCTCCTGTCTTTCTTTCTTTCTTTCTTTCTTTCTTTCTTTCTTTCTTTCTTTTTACCAGCTCGTTATTTAAACTCATATTTGGATATGTCTCTTTGAAAAGGGGGTAGGGAAATAAGTTTGCATTGTCTTTTTTTCTCTTTTTTATGTGTGCTCAAGTTATGTTTATGTAAGCCTCCCACAAATCAGCTACATGCTAAAATTGATTTTTCTTAAATGCCCAGACTATTCTTTTTATAAAAGGATTTTGAGATAACTCAGATTTTCTCATTTGTGCTTATCATCAAGTTATTTCACTGGATTAAGTCTGTTTCTTTGCCTTGAAAATAAATGTTAAGATATATTTAAAATAATAATAGAAAATATGAGGAAATTGTAGCTATTTAAAATAGATCACCTTTGCTAAAAGTTGTTTGCAAAACTAAGATTACAGTAGTAATGTTTATTATGGGTATACAAGATAAATTGTACAAATAAATTATTTTTTTATAATTTTAATTATTTGTGATTGTGTACTTTTTGACTGTTTAGTATCTGAGGATAATTTTGGTTTTCTGAGTTATATTTTAGTTATTCAGGCAATATACATGTTTAAATGTAGCAATACAACCAAAAATTGGTTTTATATTCCACTGCATGTAAGTATTTCTATTAAATCAAGAATGTGTAACATTTGTAGAATCATTTTCTGAGAAATAACTGGAATTTATAAGGGCAAATTCTAAAGGAGGTGTGATTGAAAGTATTTCCACTGATGGATGAGCAGAGAAGGTTATAAGATGACTCACTGAGGAAGGGACTACTCTACATCATAGTGCTGTTTCTTAAAAAAGAAGACAAGATTTTTAAAATTCCTTCAAATGTTTCACTTTTGCTACTCTTGGGGCAGTTAAAGGTTCTTGGTTAACTGCATAAAAGTAAATTTTGTGTTTTCTGTGATGCTGTTAATGGCAGGGAAAGCCTTCTAGTTAGCAGAAAGTCACAAAGCTCTGGAGAGTCATTTCTGTCTTTTTCAGGAGCTTAGAAATTTAGATAACTAGAGCAATGGAACTTAAGAGGTCATGCAGAAAGAATATGTTTGCTCTGTTGAATGCAAAATTTGTTTTTTCTTCCACAGTTTATTTTGACATAATTTCAGTTATGTAAAATTGAAATTAGTTTTAATTGAAATTTTAATTATGAGAATTTATTACAGGAAAAATGAAAGAAAAATGTCTCTGTACCTCCCCAGATTTAGACAAACTGTGAATCTGTGAGGACTGTCCTCCAGATGGGCAAATCTGCCAAAGACTTCTTATCTGTATTGTAAAGAGTTAGGGGGCAACTTAAAGTTAGAGAGAAGAACTCACAAAAGACCACTCTCACATTTTTGTTTGTTTGTTTGTCTGTGTTAAGATTTATTGTTTTGAGAAAAAGTGAGAGGAAAAGGGGGAGGGCCCAGAGCAGCCTCCATAGTTGTACATCATTAGTTGTGACATAGTTTCATTCCACACAGGTGGATATGGGGCTACATGGGACAACTCCAAACGGGACCTCCTGCATGGGAGACGAGAACCTTGGCTGCCATCCTGGCAGTTACCAGTTGGGCCTCAGTTCAGCATACGGGTTTGCATGGGCCAGGGCCGAGATTCAATTCCCAGACCTCATGGTTGCAAGGCAAGTGCTCAACCTGTTGAGCTATCCTGGCACCCCCAAAGCCAAGCTCTTCACTACACAATATCCTTCACCCGAATTCTGCAAATATTACCATTTTACTGTGTTTTCTTTATTCACGGCTCTTATCCTCCCTTTCCCTTCCCCATCTCCTCTTTCTCCTCCTCTTCAATTTCTCCCTCTCTCTCTTTCTCCTTCTCTCCCTCTCCATCTACTCTCTTCCTCTCAAACTTTGCCCATTTCATTTTTCTTGTTTCCAGATATCTCCTCCCCTCTTTACATTCTCTCTTTAGAAAAAAAGCCATTTTCTATTCTTTTGTATTACTATGATCCAGTTATCAAATATTCAGATTTTGTCAATTGTCCCATGTCTTTATAGCAACAGAAAATCCATCATCATTCATGCCTTCTATCAGTTTTTACCTTACATTCAGTGTTCATGTCTCTTTACTTGAGAACAGTTCCTGAATTGGTCTTAGTATAGTAATTCCTGACATTGACAGTTTTTAGACGTACAGGCCAGTTTACTTTGCATTATCCCTTTATTTGGAAATGTTCAATGTTCCCATTGTTAAATTGAGGTTAGACACTTAGGAATGTCACAGAAGGGATGTTGTATTTGTCCCAGTGTATATCAGGAGGCAGGTGATGATGTCGAGATGGCCTCGTACTTGTGATGGTAACTGGTTACTTGTTTTAAGTACTATCTATAAGGTTTCTCAATGGAAAGTTATTAATGCTATTTTTTACTTTGTTATTATCTTGTAGGGAGATACTTTGAGACTGTGTATTTTGTTCTAAAACTTTCATGCACTAATTTTTAACGTTATTTTTTTCATAATTGTTAGACTGAAAACAATTGTTGCTATAGTAGTAAATAGTGATTTAAAAAGAAATCTTATTTCTACATTTATTAGCTGCCTTTTTATAACAAGGAAGAGCTTTCCTTTCTCCCTTATTCATTTTTTAAAATTTATTTCAATATGATCTCATGAATACCTCTTCTGTTTTACTTTTTTTATTATTTTTTATTTTGTCTTACTGGCTTACAAGGTTTACAATATCTTTATCGCATTCTAACCTCATGTAGTAGTATAACCACTGTATATATGGTTTAAGTACCTTAATACAGTACACTTTAATTTCCTATCTCCTAGCCTTTGTGCTGTTGTTTATATACATTTTGCTTCTACGTGTAACCCTATGATACATTGTTACTCTTTTTACTGTAATGCGCCAGTTGTCTTTTTACATGATCATGTTTTTCTCTATCTCCTTGAACATGTCGAATGTTAATAGTTGTCTTAGTGATCTTATCTGCAGTAATTCTCAACTTGGAGCAATTTTTACCCCCAGAGGACATTTGGCAAAGTCTGGAGATACTTTGGGTATCACAACTGGGGAGAGGGAAGTTACATCGTGTGAATAGAGGCCAGTGATGCTGCTAAACATTCTACAGTATATACAACAAGGAATTAAGTTCAAAATGTCAGTGCTAAGGTTGAAAAACTTTGGCCTAGGGTTCATTTGGCCCCACTGCTAAAGCATTACCATGCTAAGAACTCTACCTAAAACTTTGTCTATCAGGAAATTTTTCTGTGTGTATGTTAAGAATGCAAGCCATACCTGGGACAGTAAATTTCTTGGATTGTTCCACTAACTACTTTTCAGTGACCTTTTTCCCCTGGCTTTGGTAGATTGTTCATACACATTGCACATATCAGTCCTGTCCATCGACTTGAGTGGCCTATTCTGTAGATACAAGGAACACTTTCTTTCTGTGCCTCTCCTTTTCAGTATCTTTTTCTCAGAATTTCTGGTCACATTATACTATCTAAACTCAGCTCTGTGTCTTCAGTTAGGCTATTGGGCTATTTTGATGTTCTTTCCACTTATACTATACTTTAGAAACTTCATGCAGTGAGCTAAAGCACTGAACTTGTTTTCTTTCTCTCAGGTATTAGTGTTCTGTACTGAAAACCTTTTTAAATATATTCAGTTTTTTTAGTTGTTTGATGTAGAAAGGCACATCTGGTCCCTGTTATTATATAACAGAAGTAGAAGTCCATTATTTATTTTAATGTTCAAATTGTCCTTGAGTTGACCAGCAGGAACCTTCGCATGCTATCTCCTGTGTCCTTTTCACATGTAAGTCCTGTCTCTAACAGTAAGAAAGATGGTTCCCACTATCTACAATATATTTATTTATTTTCTTAATTCTAGAATACACAATAGTTGCAGATTTGCTAACTGATGCCTCTGAAAAACAAGTTTACTAACCTGTTCAATATATGTTTAGAGTTTTTTCTTTAGCCTGAGGGTATATGATCTCAAAACTAAGATTGCAAGTTACCTGGAGTTATGTCAGCAAAAATGGCGGAATAAAGACACCCAGAAATTTTCCATAAAAAGCAACTAGAAAACTATTATCAGAATCAACTTTTTCAGTACTATGGAATTAATCAAAGGCTTACAGCAATCCAGGGAATGTTTTTTCAAGAAAAATGGCTGAATTGTGGTAAGAGCAGTGATCTTTGTGGCATTTTAACTTTCACTTTTCTCATCTTCTACTTCTCATAACCATGGCAATCTTGTAAACCAACAGCCTAACAGTCACTGGAGGGTGCAGAACATGGTTGGAGCTTCAAAGATACAGATACATTTCCTCAGAATTGTCATTATTTGACCAATTTGGTGGTTCATGGGAATACTCCACTTGTAAATCTGCCTTGACTAAGCTTGCCCACTGCAAAAACCCCTTTATCCTGAGATCACCTCAAAAACAATTAAAGGGGGAAGCCGGGATGGCTCAGTGGGTTAGGCGCTCACTTTGCAGTGCCGGGGACCGGGGATCAAATCCTGGCCCCGGCCCGTGCGGAACCATATGCTGAACTGGGAGCTCCCCCATGAACTGGGAGCTCCCCCAGTTCAGTTCTCTCTCTGTCTCTCTATCTCTCTCTCTCCCTGTCAAAAAATAAAAAACAAACAAACAATTAAAGGTAACTGTTGAACATCTCAGCTGCCTGAAGCAATGATTAACGGGACAAACCAGAACTTCATCAAAAATCTTGAAATCAAGAGAATTCAATATTCTTTGGAATTCTGCTATGTTTTGGCATATTTCTTGGAATTAAAGAAGTCACATGCATAGGTGTGCGTGTGACAGTGTGCATGTTCAGGAAAAAATGAAAGATGCCCTAAACTCTCACCTCTGGTTGACCTTGAGGCTCTGCAGTAGCAAGAAATAAGGGATGTGGTGAAACTCAGTTTTCTAGCTAAGTATTGAAGTTGTGCCTCAAAACACACACACACCTCTCCCTCAAAAATTAGAGCAGTATTGATTTGAAGCATTTAAGGAAATCTCTTTCCAATTACTAATGTACTATTAAGTTAATGAAGTAGAGACTAGTGGGCATATACAACAAAGAATAAACTTCACAAAAATGTTCAAAATATCAACAAACAAAAAAAACAAGACTTTGGGAGAAGGGACTATGATTTCTGAAGTTCAACATTATATTACTTAAAATGTCCAATTTTTAAGAGCATTATACTCAAGACATGCAGAAACAGTATGGCTCACAGAGAGGAAAAAAAGTGATCAGTAGAAACTTCTTGAGGCAGGGTTTGGGATTTATTAAAAATATTTAATAAACTATGTTTTAAAAAAGCAGGAAACCATGTCTAAAGAACTAAAAGTTAATGCCTCTGATAAGGGGCTAATATCAAAAATATATAAAGAACTTGTACAACTCAACAAGAAAAAAAACAAGCAATCCAATTAAAAAATGGGCAGATGACCTTAACAGACACTTCTCTCAGGAAGACATACATATGGCCAACAGATATATGAAAACATGCTCCACTTCACTAGCAATTAGGGAGATGCAAATAAAAACCACAATGAGATACCATCTTACACCTGTTAGAATGGCT
>PVKE010034487.1:0-17371 GCA_004027555.1 Craseonycteris thonglongyai
TTCTTGGAGGGATTGTAAATGGTACTGTTTTTCTAATATTGATTTCTACTTGTTCGTTGCTGGTATGTGGGAATACAATTGATGTTTGTGTGTTGAAAAAAAAAACAATGAGGAGGCAAGACCTTGAAGATTAAACAATAGAAATAATAAGTCATGGTCCCTTTCCCAAAATTCCATTCATAAAGAAACAAATGAGGCTGTCCCCAATACTGAAAGATGAATATAAAATCCTGTTACATTCTGGACTACTGGATTTTTTTCTAGTGAGAATTCTGATGGGATTATGAATAGTGCCTCTGGCTGTAAAGGCATGCCATTATCACTAAATGCCTTCATAAACAATGTTGGTCCATCAATGTATGGGAATAGAGATGTATCTCTCCTTACTTTTAGCTAATGGGATTTTCAACATAGCTCAAAGAGTAGATTCTGATTTAAATAAGAAATCATTATGATCCAACTTTATATCCTTTAATCAAGGAGATACCAAATAGTAACAGCCTACCTCTCAAAGCATATGCTGACTCATGTGAGGTTGTCTATCAATAACCAGTTTTTACCACTTTTCTCATAATCTTCCACTGACTTGACCTGAGCACTGAAATTTGAATTGTAAATACTATAAACAATTTCTGCTAAATTCCAAGACATGTTGTGATTTCCCAACTTGTATTGATGTTATAATTTAATACAAAGGTAGAACATTATTGCAAAGGTACTAAAGATACATGAAAAAGGCAATAAAGCCAAGTTAAACAGGGAAAGGTAAAACAGCATCTAATGGTTCTTAACATTTTCAGGGGTCACAGATCCCTTTGAAAGCTCCAAATTCTCTCCTAAGAAAACTATGATACACCAAGTATAATAACAATACAAAATTTGTCTAATATTTCACAGGCCACAGCAGGTCCAGTAATGGTCTAGAACTCTTGACTAAAAACTTTTGACCACATAAAATACTAGATATAATTAGAAGTTAATATAGTTTCCATGTAGATTTTAAAACTTTATCCCATTAAGGTTAACTATCTTGCCCTAAGGTTTGTGATGAACTATTCATGTAATTATTTAGAGAAATAACTTTCATTTGGCGAAATAAAGATTGCGATACTTTAGTTACACTACAGAAAGTATGAAAAAAAAATACTTACCAACTTTTGCAAAGGCCTCTTTGAGCTCATCAAGCTCATCTTTGGAAATCTGAGTGGTAGCCATCTCATCCATTTATAGATCTAAAGAGAAACCAAAAAGATTTCAGACTTTAAAAACTTTTGTGAGGAATATATTATAAGCACTTCTGCAAGATGTTCATCTTATGTACTATATAGATTTATACACCTGAAACCTATTTAGTTCTTACTAATGTCACACCAATAAATTTAACAATAAAAATAATTAATAAACAAACAGAATTGCAAACTACCAAAACCATCTGAATAGGTTCCTGTATTAGTAGCCACAGCCAAAAACAAACGTCATCATTTACCAAAAGCTACTCAGAAAAAAATTTTTTCTGACTCTTCATTTCAAGGACAGAATTTTGTATTACATTCCAAGAGTGTAAGGAAGGACCAAGGTACCTGGCAATGACAGGAAAGAGATACCTAATATAAATTCTTGGTTTTATGAAGGCTGTCCAGAAAATATTCAGCCACATAACTGTTCTCATTATATTGACATTGCCTGAATTTTTTCCAGAAAGCCCTTGTATGTGCCCAAAAGATTAATGTAAAATAAAACTTTTCTATTAATCTATCTATCTATCTATCTATCTATCTATCTATCTATCTATCTATATCATCTATCTTACCATTTCCATTTTCCCAGCTTTACTGAGATATATTGACACATAATATTGTGTAAATTTTGATTTGATATATGTGTATATTGTGAAATTATTACTATGTTGTTAGTTAACACATCCATCACCTCATACAGTTACCATTTTTTCCACTGAACCACTTTAAAATCATTCATTGTGAAAATACAGATTTTTAAATAGCATACTAACACCTACCAATCATTCCCATTAGAGGAATCAATTAAAACAAATTATATGTGGCTTTGATGCAGAAGTATACACAGGTGTATGCTAATAAACATATCCTTATGTATGTAATGTATTGAATTTAAACCCTTTCTGAGTTGGCCTTATTTTACCAATTTAACAAATAGAGCAAGGGTTGGCAAACTATGGACCACCACTTGTTTTTGCATGGCCTCACAACCTAAATATGTTTTTTATAAATAAATATTTGCAGTCAATTTTGATAGTAAGGTGCATTAACTTTGAACCCCAATTAAATGAAATGTTATTCTCCACCCAAAATTCCCTTCTTCTCATCAGTTAGACCTGTATTACTAAAAAAATATACACAATTATTATTTTATTTTGATTTTATCAGTGTAAATTTATGGGAATGTTATATCCTTGAGATCAGTAATATAATATTCTTGATTTTGCCTTTGATACACAATATGTATGTATGGGTCTACACGGGCCAGGGCTGGGATTCGATCCTTGGACCCCAGGGCTGCAAGACAATCGCTCAATCCACTGAACCATCCCAGAATCCCCAAGAACTATTTTAGATTCACAGCAAAATTGAAAGTTCAGAGTTCAGTTCCCATGTACCCTTATTGTGACATATGAGCTTCTCCCATTATCAACATCCTGCACCAGAGTGGAACATTTGCTACACCTGATAAACTTACATGAACCCATCATAATCACACCAAGTCCATAGTTTACATTAGGTTTACTCTTGGTGTTGTATATTCTATGGGTTTTACAAATACTATATAATGACACATATCCACCACTAAAGTAACAAAAAAAAAAAAAAAAAAGTTTTACTGCCCTATGTGTTGCCATTTCAAATAAGTATTGTTACATTTCACTAACTATATAGTATACAAAATACAAATTTGAGATCCTATATTTATCCCTCTTACACATTTTTATTAAAAGTTAAAACACTATTCACCAATTTATCTTTTGCTATTAAGCCTAATACTCAGTAAAGAGAAGCTCTCTCAAGAGACCTGGACCACATCTATCTTTTTCACAGCAATAGTTGTCATTTCTGGAACCACAGTCTCAGGCACATAGTAAGGCACTCAATTAAATAGTGCTTTAACAAATTCATCCATTCAACAATTAGGCACCAAGTACTACATTAGATAAATTCATATTCATATTAATTCCCTAAACCCTCCCAATAACCTTATGAGGCAAATATTCTTACCCTCTTTTTTCTTACTATTATAGACAACTTAGGCTCAGAGGGACTATGGAACTAGAATTCAAATCCAGGTTTCTCAAATCCCTGGGAAGTTTTAAAATGACTATATTATATTATTAACTAATTTTCTACCATAATACAATAGACATTTATAATGACTGACATTAAAAAAAATAAAAACAGACTTTCAAACAATGTAAATCAGAGCTTGACTGTTTATAAACTTTTCTTACCTATGATAAGATGGCACTAGAGATGGACAACTTCTCAGTAGATTAGTTGGGTAAAAATACTTTCAGCGTAGTCTTAGGATCTCTAAGGTAAAGAAAGATCTTCAGTTAGACATGAAGTCAGGCATTTTAAAGATTAAGGATATAAATTAAGCTGCAACTCAATGGTAGTGCTTTTTAAAAAGTAGTCTGCATTTTAGTAACATGACGTTCAACACTTCAGAGTACAAAAATACTATACAGGATTTATTCTAATTTTCTTTATGCATATTTTAAGTAATGTTTCAATACAAAATTGTTTTCAATACAAAATTATTACTTATCTCCATGAATTATACCATATAGAAGATTGGACACTCCTGCTTCATATTATTTATGACTCACAAATGGTCTGACTTGGAAAGGACCTTTAGAGATAAAGGAGAGGCCATATGTTTTGGATTTTCTGCAGTAGTCTCACTTTCAGATTTTCTTTGCCATTGATTTGGCTTCCCTGGGACACATTGGAAGGAGAAGAATTGGCTTGGGCCACATATAAAATACACTAACACTAATGATAGCTGAAGAGCTTTAAAAAATTGTAAAAATATCCATATTTTAAGAAAGTTTACAAATTTGTGTTGGCCCGCTTGTTGGAAAAGCTCCATCTAAAGTCTGAGTTAAAAAAACAAACCAAAACAAAACAAACAAACAAACAAAAAACATTTGATTTTAGTTTCACACTACCATATCACTCCTATACAAAAGAAAAGTAGACAAAGATGATTCTGGACATAACCGCCGACACCACCCAACCATCACTCCTGCTGACCAGAGTGGTTGGTGGCCATCTGTGGATTGCTTTGTGGCTCGTGCCAGGTGGCCCTGCTCAGGTCACAAGCAGCAGATGAACTTGGCCTGCAGCGAGTCCCCTCCCAGGACCGGCATGCCTGCTGGTCAGCTTTGGATCAAGCCAGAGCATCACTCGGCAGCCTCCAAGGATGACACATCCAAAGGTCTGATGGGGCAGGCACCACAGCCCTGCAAAAGCCAACCCTGCTCTGTAGGGTCAGCCCCTACACCACACACAGTTCCTCCACTATTGTCACAGCCAGTACTCGCAGCCAATCAAACCGCAGGTCAACCCCTCCCATAGCCATGCAAAGAGCAACCAGGGCTCATCTATAGCAGTAGGGCACACACAACCCACACAAGGGACACACCTGGAGATTCAGCCACAGGTGACCAGGGAGATGGCACCACTGAGCCTTCATGAAAACAGAAATGAAAAAGAAAAAGAAGCTAGGATAGCAATATTTTTACGAGATAAAATAGACTTTAAAACAAAGGCTATAACAAGAGACAAAGAAGGACCTAGTAATCTCACTTCTTGGGTACAGTAGACGCTCAGTTAGCCAACACACATGGGAATTGGTAGATGCCAGAAACATGTTAAGTAGACTCTCTGTTAACGGGAACTCAAGCAACTGGTATTCTCAAGCAACCAGCAAAACCTCAAACAACTGGCAAAAAATTTTTTGCAGGTAGCTTGAGAGTGCTGGCTGCTTGAGTTTTGGTTAATGGAAAGTCTACTATATTTATTCAAAGACACTCAAAACACTACTTCGAAGTATTGTCCACCAGTAGAAGAATGGATAAAGAAGTGGTACATACATAAATACAATGGAATATTACTTTTTTTTTTAAAGATTTCTTCTATTGATTTTTGACAGAGAGAAACAGAGACAAAGAGAGACAGAGAGAAGGGGGAGGACCCAGAGCAGTCTCCATAGTTGACATTAGTTTTCCATATAGTTTCACTCCAAAGGCAGGCACAGGGTTGTTCAGGGCAGGAACTGGGCCAGGAGCCTCCCACATAGGTCCCGGCAAGAACTGAACTGGGGGCACACCCCAGTTCAGCATGTGGGTCCGCATGGGCCGGGACCGGGATTCGATCCTCGGTCCCCAGGGCCTCAAAGCGAGCGCTTAACCCGCTGAGCCATCCCAGCTTTCCCAATGAAATATTACTTGGCCATAAAAAAGAATGAAATCTTGCCATGTGCAACAACATGGATGGACCTAGAGGGTATTGTGCTCAGTGGAATAAGTTAGAGCAAGACAAGACAAATGCCATTTGATTTCACTTATAAGGGAAGTGTAAAGAACAAAATAAAGTCACAGATACAGAGAATATTTTGATGGTTGCCAGCTGGGAGGGACCTGGGAGGCTGGGTAAAAAAGGTAAAGGGATTAAGAAGTATGAATTGGTAGTTACAAAATAGTCATGGGGATATAAAGTATAGCGTAAGGAATATACTCAATAATAATTGTAATAACTATGTAATGATGTCGCATGGGTACTAGATTTATTAGGATGATCACCTCATAAATTACATAAATGTCTTATCACTATGTTGTACACCTGATATAATGTAACTATACTTGAAAAATATTTAAAATAAACTCAATTTCATTTACTTATAATTATTTGAAAGAAAATTTTACCCTGAAGTATGAGCTTTTTAAAACTAAGGAATACAAAACCCAATTTAAAAGGCTCACAATATGTGCTTAAGGTCATAAATATCAAAAATTTTAATTTAGCTATTTAATGCAGATTTCCCCCCTCACAATGAATTAAAAAAAGGCTTGTCCTTAATACTATCCACTGTCTTGATAGTTATCTTTAAGAAAACTGAGTAATAAGTGCTATCTTGGGAGAAAACATCATGTTCGCTTGCCTCAAAATCACAAGGTCCAGGGTTTGATTCCCATCCCCGTCCCACGCAAACCCATATGCTGAACTGCAGCACAACTGGTAACCCCTGAATGGCATGGCGGCGAAGGTTCTTGCCTCCCATGTGGGAGGCCCCTGGTTCGGTTCCCGAGCTGCGTGGCCCCACATCCACCTGTGTGGAATGAAACCATGTTACAACTAATGATGTACAACTATGGAGACTGCTATGGGCCCTTCACCCTTCTCTCTTTCTCTCTCCTCTCAAAAAATATATTATAAATTAAAACTATGGAAGTTCTATTCCTCTCTATGGGACATTGTACTCCTTAAAGCAACTAAAACAGCCCAGATTGGAGCTTAGGAAGTAAAACAGAGGATTTGACAGCATTATTGCCTGGTAGATACTTCCTTCAATCCTGAGTCCTTGTAGCAAACTGTTGTTCCTCACCCAAGGATGCTATATAGACTGTTGGATGTGGAATCAGAAGAGAGAAATTAGTATTCCAGCTCTGCTATTTCCTAGCAGTGTGTCCATTAGCAAGTTAATTTCCTGTCTCTGAGCCTCAGTTTCCTCATTTGAAAATAGCAATAAATACCTACTTCCTCAGGGTCCTCATGAAGATTAAAAATGCTATACATAAAGTGACATTGTAAAGTCTAAAGTAATATACAGCAACTTCAAACCCTTCATAAAAGAAAACGGTGAATAAATGAATGCCTAAGTAATTATGAGAGGCTATAAATATAAAACATAAGTTCTACTAAGAACCTTTTAATTGGGATATAAGAAAAGTTCTCATTTACCCTATAATTATTGACTATAGAGTACAATAAATCTCCTTCATATATAAGTAAAAATTATAAACCTTTAGTCAACGTAATATAAGAATAGGCCTAAAGAAAACCTGCCAACCACTTTTACCCGTGACACAACTTGAAAAGCAGCCAGAAAAATACAAAAAGAAAAAAAAAAAAAGAATTATACTTTAAATATTTCAGGATCACTTTTAAAAATCGCCAACAGCTTCTTAATATTGTCACATGACTTGTAATTTGCACATTTTTCATGAGCAATGAAATATAAAAAGTGAAGAGGTAAAAAGTAAGTATTTGTTGCTGAATAAAAAAAGTTTAACCTCAAATGCATGGTATGTGATTAACAGGTAAAAAGAAAGTTTTACTTCCCCACTCTGTCTTTACACAAAAGTGAACTTTATTTACATTGAGGGAGACACACAGAAAGAGAGAGACAGAGACAGAGAACTGCTATATATATACATATATATTTTCCCTCCATTTAAATTTACCAAATGAAATACTAACCAGTAAAAGCTAACAGGGTCTCGTAATTTTTCCAAATTCTCTCATCTGCAAAGCAATGATCTGTCCCTAATTCCTAGGCCTGCCTCCTCTATAAAGGGAAAAGCAGCAGAAAAAAGCAAACCCTCTCTCTCCCTAAACATCTGAGACACAGGAAAACAGAGTTTCAAATAAGGGAATAAAACAAAAGCAAACAAAACCTTGTTTGTTTTATTCATAAAAGGATATGGTGCACAACTGGGTCTGAATTCAGGGCGTCACCCATAGAGGAATCTTATGCCTATGAAGTCATCCCTAATTACAGAGTTTGACTAACAATACAGCAATTATGAAACCACTCCACTGGCTCATTTAACTACACTTAAAGCCCGAACACAAATCTTTCTTAAGAAAGGAGTACCTGCAAATAACTACCTGAAACTATTACTCAAATTCTGAAAGGTATTTGACAGAGGTGAGGAGGGGCGCCTGTTTTCATTCCCTAAGGCGCTTCACTTTAGGAATGCAGCTGACTGAATAATCTAGTTACTAATCTGTGTCATTCAGTACTACGTGGGCCATGAGGCAGGGCACACACATTGGGAAACTCTTCCGTGGCTAATCAAGAGTTGATACTGAACATTTTATATATATATACCTATATTTTTTTTTTCTTGAAATTGAAAGGCAATTACCGTAGAAGAAAATAGCAGGGTATATTCTTCATAGACTATCCCAGCCACTAGGATACCAGGTAAATAGAACTGAGACAGCAAAAGGCTTAAATCAAAGGTTTGGCCATACATATATTTAAGCTCTTATGAAGAGAGCAACTGAGTAGACCAACATCAAAGAATGTATTATTTTACTATAAATTACAAAAAAATCATAGTCACTGCTATAAGTGAACAATTCAACCAGTGGTCAACAAAAAAGATGTGTATTCATCCCCCTTCCTCCATCAAAAACAGGCAGGGCTTTGGAACACCCACACCTCACATACCTACCTCTACCAACAGAAACCAGCACCCTGCATCCTCCCTAGTTATGCAAATCAACAGCACTAGTCTCCAGGTCAGATGGGTGTGCAACACTCCTGTGAGCTCCAGCTCACCTACTCTTACTATGATTACCCAAGCTCCAGTCTTCTGTTTCCAAAGTACCTTAGAACTAGATCTCAATTTGAAGGTCTACCATACTCACCCACTCATTCACCTATAGTCAAGTCTTAATTGAAGGCTCAGTGTGTACCAGGCAGTGTTGGGTGCTACAGATATAGAAAATTAAGACCTCAAGTCCCCTTTTCTCAAAGATCTTACTGTCAAGTGAAGGTAAACAGATGGAAAAACCAACACAATGCTTTAATGCTATCATGCTATTATAGTCTTATTCAGTGGTAGAGTGAGAGTAGTGGGTGCCAGGAAAAGTTTTCTAGAGAAGGTAACTTTGGAACTTTATCTTAGAACATGAGTAGGAATTGCTCAGACAGACATCACTCATAAAGAAATTCTAGGGAAGCCGGGATGGCTCAGTGGGTCAGGCGCTCACTTTGTAGCCTCAGGGACTGAGGATCGAATCCCAGCCCCAGCCCGTGTGAACCCATATGCTGAACTGGGGAGTGCCCCCAGTTCAGTTCTCACCGGGGCGAGACCCCGGCCCAGTTCCTGCCCTGTGCAGCCCCGCCCACCTGTGGAATGAAACTATGGAAAAAACGAATGATGTGCAACTATGGAGACTGTTCTGGGCCCTCCCCCTTCTCTCTGTCTCTGACTGTATCTCTCTCTCTCTGTCAAAAATAATAAATAAATCTTTAAAAAAAAAAAAAGAAAAAAGAAATTCTAGGCACAGAGGCATAAAGAGAAGATGATATTCTGGAGCTGGAGAAACACAGTGTGATGGAATATTTTGCCTAGGGTTTGTGACAGACACAATTGGAACAGATGGTCAGGTCCAATTTAAAAAAGGGTTACAGTCAAAATCTGGATTTTGACCCTCTGGCCAAGGGAGAAGGAAAGTCACGGAGGAAGATTCCAGTCAGGAAAATCTTGAGTGTTTACAACTAAACTCATTGCCACATTATTTCCGCCCCTTCAAACTATCTCTCCTGCCAAATCAGTTCTCCTTTTCAACTTACCCACTTTTCTCAGTCTCCAGATTTACAAATCTGAGACTGAAGTTTGGACACAAGAAACAAAGGAAGTGTGAAGTAAATTCTGGATTCTTTCATCACACCCTTTGATCGATCACCTCATGTCTGGCCTATTCGAGAAGCCTTTTAGCTGATTTATCCAGTCTTGTTTTCCCTCCAATGAACTCTACACTGCTAAATTCCTGAAGAGCAATTCTAACGATATTATTCCATGCAAAGGAAAGTCTCAACTTTTAAGCACAACATTCAAAGCCCTACACTTTTCTGCAGCGATACATGACTATCTTTCCAATATTACTTCCCATTACACGCACTATACTCTTGAATCACATTCTATAAAGATATCCCATTCCCTATAGTCAATAATATTGTAATAACTATATATAGTACCAGGTGGGTGCTAGTAATCCAGGGAATCACTTTGTAAATTATGTAAATTTTTAACAGCTATACTGTACACTTGAAACTAATATATTGAATGTCAACTGTAAAAAAAAAAACCTAGGTGAATACAGCTGATTAATGCTTAATGGTATAATCATTCTATCTATCCTTTTCTCCCTCAACCTCTCTTTTCTTTTAGTAAGTTGTTCTCTTTTTTCTTTTTTTTATTATAAGTTCTTCGTTTTCTCTTATCACAAACATTATTTCTGTTAAATACTTTGAGTTTTTCTATTTCTACTTAAATATAATCAGAAGAAAACGTTATATATCTTGTTTTACTCTCAGGCCATATGTACCAATTCTGAATGAGAAATAGTCACCATAATGATATAATTTAATACTATTATAAAAAGTTCTTTGGTGGAAGGCTCCATATTCCATTCATCCTCATGTTTCCAGCCCCTATCACAGTGTCTACAGAGTAGGTAATAATAATAATTAGGACAATATAATAACATATCACTGTAAGTTTATATTATAGCAGCTAACATTTAGGGAGGGCTTATTTAAATGGGCTATATACTAAATACTTCATATACATTATGCAAGTTACTTCTCAGAAAACCTCTATGAACCAGGTGATATTGTTATTCCCATTTTACAGATGAGCAAACAGGCTTACAGAATTTGAATAACTTCCATAAAGTCATATGGCAAGAGGTAGAGCCAGGTCTCAAACCCAGGTCTAACTGAAACCGAAGTCGGCATTCTCAACCATTAATGCTATATAGCTTTCTCAACTTAAGACTTATTAAATGGATTTATTTCCCCAATAAGACTATAACTTTATCAGAGTATAAATAAAGCTCACTCATCTCTGTATTGACCATAGCATTTGGTATAATGCATGGACATAGTGCATTCTCAATAAATATCTTTTGAGTTAAAAATAACCCACAACTAGTACCTACAACTATTTTGATCATGTCCCTTTCTAGGAAGCTATAATTCCTTATGCATAAATTATCTAATCTTTGCCTAACATTCCAAGGTCCGCTAAGATGGTCCTACTACTAGTCACATCTAACTGGCTTTACCTCCCAACAACACGCAAAATTAGCTTTTTGATCACAACCACCCTCCTGAACATATCCAATTATTATATGAGTACCTTTTGTTTTATCCTGCCTTGCCTTCTTTCCCTCTCATAGTAAGAATCTCTCTTTCTCTGTACCCATCGCTTACACTTAAAATGCCCCCCCTTTTTCATTTTTCCCTATCCAAATTTGACTCATCATTCAAGATTCAGCAGAAACCTCATCCTCTCCCAAACCATGATTTCAATAGCTCCACCCCCTGCTCTTTGTCTTCAACTCCCACAGCATTTAAAATCTTGCCACAAAATTTAGTAATTTAATTATAGACTTCCACCTGTAGTTATATAAGTGGATGTGAGGACAGTCAGGCTGAGACAACCATCATCCTACTTGACTCAGTTCATCTGCCTCCTCCACACAGATCCTCAAATGTGGTCAAAGAGAATAATCTTCCCCAATAAAGGAAACCATTCTTAAAGATTTATTTTTATGGCTTTTGACACAGAGAGAGACAGAGAGAAGAGAGGGGGTCCAAAGCAGTTTCCATAGCTGTACATCATTAGTTTTCAATACAGTTTCACTCCACAGAAGGGCGTGGGGCTGCACAGGGTGGGAACTGGGCTGGGGGCCTCCTGCATGGGAGGGACCTCCTACAAGGAAAGCAGGCCTGGGGCAGGAGCCAAACCAGGGGTCTCCCACATGGGAAGCTCACCCTGTACAGAACCAAACTGGGGGCCACACCCCAGTTCAGCATATGAGTCCACATGGGCTGGGGCCGGATACGATCCTCAAACCCTGGGGCTGCAAGATGAGTGGCTCAACCTCGGCATCTTCAGAAAACCATTGTTGTACCAACAACTCACAAATACTTGTTTAACTGCTTGTTCTGCAAGTCTTATTTTAAGATTGATTGTGTCTCAATAACAGAGTCTAAACTTCATCTTCCTCTCCTGTACTACTATACTAATAATCCATTGCTGGATGCTGGGTACAGAGGCATGGCTCAAAAAATATTGCAACTGCCTGCCATGTTTCAAGGGTAGGAATAATTCCCTGTATGTCCAAAAGCCAGTGATTGCTGAAATTGTATTAGGAAAAACACAAGAACCTAGGGTAGCTAAGGGATTTTGCCCAGGACACAGAGCTGTGAGGCAAACGTAAAATTAAAACAGTGTGTGTGTGGACTAAATCCAGAGAAATGAACACTCTTATTCAGAAACATTTCTCCAGCCCCAGGTAGGGTGAAGGGGCTGCCCCCACAGGCCTGGCTCAGCAAACTTCTATGGCAGCAATATTCAACATGTACAGCATACGTAGAAGGCTGTTTGTTCTTCAAGCTTAGACCTTCTGGTTATTCTACTTGACATTTCAGCTGGGAATTGGTAAAAGTAAACAGGGGACATTGCTAGATAATGACAAATTAAACTCAGTATTTTCCCACAAGGTATTGTTATATATACTATTAAGTTATACAGTATTCAGAACTAGAGAATAAAGCAGCTGGCTGATGGAACACAAATCTGGATGTATTATATTTAGCAACAATGCTTTTACAACTCATTTAGATTAAAATAATATAAACACAAAACCATAACATTTCAGGTAACATAGTATACTATTTCGGAGAATTCTGTGAAGTGACATGAAAAACATTGCCTAACATACTATTTCCACACACAAAAAGTCTCAAATTCTAAAATAACTGAGAAATAAACTCTGGAAAGCTGTCAGTGACTGAAGGCTAACTCTACCCTTTATCCAACCTCACGTAGCAGCCTATCTATAAGGAGAGTTAAACATTAGCTTCCTACAGGGGTTCCCAACCTTTTTATACCCTAGGGCACATTCTAAAATACCGGTAGGGCGGCGGGCACCAGCTATTTCTAAGGATATTTATTATTGAACAAGAATAAAAAATAATAAACAAAAATAATTTTAAAATAATAAATTTATTGTACAAATTGTATACACACAAAGAAACATACCGTATTTTCCGGCGTATAAGATTACCGGGCGTCTAAGACAACCCCCTAATTTTACAGTTAAAACATAGGTTTAGGCCTATATTCGCTGTATAAGACTACCCCTCACTTCCGAGGCTGTAGTCTTATACAGCGAATATAGGCCTAAACCTATGTTTTAACTGTAAAATTAGGGGGTCGTCTTATACGCCGGAAAATACGGTATACACAAAACGTAATACAAAGTAAATAAAAAACACACGTATAATAAAATCATTTAAAAAATCATAAAAGAAAACATAAAAAAAACAATCTGTCAGTGTGATCTTTGGCATTGCATTTCATTGGCCAGTGCCTCGTAATTAGGAGAGTATGACGACAACCCTGTTAGCAAACAATATGACGACAACCCTGTTAGCAAACAATTATCAAGATGCTCATCGGTAAGTCGAGATCTATATTGTGATTTTATTAAATTCATGTTTGAAAACAAAGATTCGCATAAATACGTTGACCCGAAAAACGATTTGATTTTATATGCTGCTTTTTAAAAAAATGGGAACCTTTCTTTGTCGACTATGTTCCATAAGTTCTCTGATATTAGGATTTTAGCAAAATATCATTCTTAAAGTTCGAATAGTTATAAAATTACAATATCATATCAAATTGCCACCATAATAATAGATTACCTACCTCGCTTTTAGTTCATTTAAAATCGAATATATCAAAACACTGTGATCCTAGCTAACCGTCACGACCCGATCAGTCCAGCAACTGCAATCAAAATGGCAACTTGGCGTCTCCCGGTTGGGTGGAGGAGAGTTTAAAGAGCGCAGCGGCTCAACAAGACGCGACATGTACAAAGGCGAAAGCTAGGGAAAAGCTTATACATACGATATCGCAAACATACCAACGAATATAATAAACCTGTGTAGATACTCAAGCAATATTTTAAAATTCTAACAAATGTATAAAAATAAATTATAGTTTTACTTAAGTGTTTATAAAAAACTTCTGATGCAGTCAAATAGTGGCGGGCGCACACAAATCGGGCCGCGGGCATCATGGCGCCCATGGGCACGGGGTTGGGAATCCCTGGCTTACTATTTAATGTGAAGAAGAGATTACTATCTCCTGCAGGTATACTGCTCCAACAAGCCCTGCAGATGCATGAGAGAGAGTACACAGGGTTAAGAAGGGCAGAGGACCAAGGATAGCTGTCATTTGCAAAGTCATACACTCCCTACTTGTCTAATACCTAGGACTAAGCCATCTCAAAGTTCCTGTTTGTTTAAATAGAAATGCCCCACAGAGACATAGTTGCTAACCAGTAACTCCCCTTCCCCAATTTGTGTAGGGCCTCCACTAGTCTGTGAGCTCCTTGAAAGCAGTGTTGGTACCTTATTTGACTTTGTATCTTTTTTCACAATAAGTACCTACTAAATGTTTGTTGACTAAACTCTGATGGAGGCAAGTAGGGAAAGTGAACAGACTTAAACAGAACACAGGTTAAATAGGTTTTTAAATGCATACTCTATTAGAGAAAGCTGTGAACAAAATAGTCAAGACAATAATGTTTCCATATTCTTCATATGTGATTGGCCTGTTTGCTTCCTTTAAGTATCAACTCTTGTATAATACTTCAAGATACTACAAAACTCTTCAAGATGTTGCAACCTGTCCTTTGACTTTAGCTGAAAGTCAAACAGAAAGTTTTTTTTTTCCAGAAACACCTTTTAATTGCAACAGCTTTGGCAATCAAGCAGCCCATTTCACCTTTACAATACTATACATCACATACAAATTATGTTTTGACAAATCTGCAAGGTATACAAAAAAGTACCATTTAGAAATAAATGTAAATTGTCCCAAACTAAAACTATACTTTAATTTTTTATTATGAAAAAATTTAATATATACAAAGTTACGAGAAAAGAGTACAACAAACACCCATAAACCCATCATCCAAATTCAACATTTGTCAGGATTTTCCCACAATTACTTCATCTATTCTCCCTCCCTGTCCTCTTCTTCCCCTCTACTCCTCCCCCCACCTCCTCTTGAATTATTTTAAAGCCAATGGCAGCCATCCTGGGATTTCATTTGCTGGAAATACCTCTATTCTATTCTAGAATCTAGCATAAACTAGACTCTAATTGATCTTTTAAAAAAAGTACTAATACCTATGAGTCACTTAAACCCAAAAGGGCGCCCAATTCTGTGTCATTTCCTGGAAGAATATAAAATACCGCCATTTTAAGTAAAAGTTTCTCCTTTCCCTTTTTTGTACTTAATACAAATGTTATGATCTTAAAGCAATAGCTCTTTAAAAATAAATTAGCAACTTTCCAGTAACAGAAACATTCAATTCAATCAGATTGAAAACATTCTTTAAACTCTTGCCAGACAAGAATTTTGTAGATGTTTAATGTGCACCTTAATTATATTCTAAAAGCCCTTTTGCTTGTAATGAAGAATACTGTATCAAAACCAAGACACAGCAGAATGACAGAGCTTTTTGCTGTCTTCACAAAGCTAAGGCGTATTAATTGCTTGGACTGAAATAGTGCCCTCTCCTTTTGAAAGAGCAAATCCCTTCCATATTTCCTAAGTAAACCTTGACATTTTTCAAAAGTATCTGAATAGTTCATGAAAAAATATATCTGCTGCTAATGAAATTAATAAACCTTCACACCGCATGGGTATTTCCATTCTCCTCTCCTTAGAAAGTTAACATTGAAGCTAAGGGTAACCTACACACACTCCACAAGGCAAGAACAGACTAGTGAACGTGCTTCAATTCTAATACTATGATGTACAACTCAGGAATCACCGAGATACCATTGTAGCATAGACTCTGAGCTAAGTAGACAGTTTATCTAGTAGCCACTGAAAGTGTTTCCCTTCAAGTGTTATATACCCTGCGCATACAAGGGCTATCTGGAAAAAAAACCCAAACAGCTATAAATGCCTCTATTTTTCATAGTACATTGCTGGATACTCTCTGGACAGCCCTCGTATGTTCTCAAATATAGTACTTGTTAATTGAAAACTAGATTCTTTTGCTTCATACTTCACACTGGTGTCCTTGAAGTATAACCACACTGAGAAGTTCAGGTTACCCTTAACTCAGGGTCAGGATTTATATAACTACATATGTTGAAATAAGGAGAAATAAAATGTATAGCATCACTATGTGATGGAAAACCTTGATGCATTTCTGAGCACCAAAAACCACCATCACTACCATGTTACAAAATAACACCATCAAAATTTCATCGCCGATGATTTTCATTTATTTTGTTAAGTACATAACTTGACACCAAGACAACTGTTTTTCATAAGTCATTTTGCAAGAAAGAGTAGAACACCAATCTAATCAGGACATATTGTCATGACAGTTATCTCATATTCTATTTCAGAGAATATTGAAAAAACTGTTTAACAGGGGCCAAAGGCATTTGAAATCCCACCCCACCCTCCAAATTATAGTGATAGTTCTGTCATTTAAACCTTTGGTCATCTAACTTGATAGATACAGCTATACAATTAGGATTTCAAAACCAATTGTTTTAAAAAAGTGCAAAGTCTGGGGAAGCCGGGATGGCTCAGTGAGTTAAGTGCTCACTTTGCAGCCCAGGAGACTGAGGATCAAATCCCGGCCCCGGTCTGTGTGGACCCATATGCTGAACTGAGGTGAGCTTCCCATGTGGGAGGCCCCAGCCCAGTTCCTGCCCTGTGTGGACAAAACCATGTCAAAAACTGATGATGTACAACTATGGAGACTGCTCTGGGCCCTCCCCCTTCTCTCCTGGGTCTCTCTCTCTCTCTCTCTCTCTCTCTCTCTCTCTCTCTCTGTCAAAAACAAGAAAATAAATCTTAAAAGAAGTACAAAGTCCCTAAAATATTCCCCCAATAAAGAAAAGACAGTATAAATGGAGAACAGCTTAGATGCTAAACTTCAAAAAATTCTCTTACATTTGATTCTACTTGAATAAGTTTCAGAGAGTATTTCCAAATATTTAACTACCCAAACATGTAATAAGAATTTCAACTTTTTAAAAGTAAATTTCTGCTTAAATATTCGGTAATCTAAAAGATAGAGCCTAACAAGATAATATTAAAATAGTTACTGTTCTGCAAGGATGAGAGAAAACCTGTTTCTTTCTCACAGTACTAATAGAAGGAGCCTCCCACGCCCAGAATGATAATCTGGAAACCCAACATTCTTCTTACAATTGCAACTTTAGAGAGCAAGTCGTAACACTTCCTGCTAGAAAAAGAGAACAC
>PVKE010034489.1:0-17359 GCA_004027555.1 Craseonycteris thonglongyai
AGGGAGAGAGGGAGGGGAGGTGGGACAGGGCACCAGCATTATGGACACACTCAATGGTTTTTATGTTTACCTGGAGAGGAGGGAGGAGGGGGGAGGGAGAGTTGTTGGGGGAAAGGGGAGTGGGCACCAGATATATGGTGGTGGAGGGGGACCAGATTCTGGGAGCTGGGCACATAATGTGGTGCGTGGTTGATGTGTTGTGGAGTTGTACATAGGGAAACTATCTAATTTTTACCAACCAATGTCACCCCATTAAATTTAACAATAAAATATAATAATATTAACAATATTTTAAAAGTAAAAAAATAAATAAATAAATAACAATAGGGATTTTAATATCCTAGATTTATAAATAAATTGAAATTCAGAATTTATGTCCAAGGTCACCCAGACAGAAGTAAAGTGTTTGTTTGTTTATTTTTCTATAAATTAAACTTAATTATTTAATTTACTTATATAATAAAGTATAGGCATGTTTTTTCTAAAGAGAACTTCATAATGAAATAAAATTATTTGAAATAAAGACCTTAATAATGAAAACTAGAAAATATAAGGAATCCTAGGTCTATGATATATGTGAAAATAGAACATTTAGGAGATACTGGGATGGCCCAATGAGTTAAGCATTCTCCTTGCAGCCAGCCCTGGCCTACAAGTACCCAAATGCTGAACTGGGGTGTGAGCCCAGTTTGGCTCTAGCCTAAGGTGACCAGACGTCCCGCTTTTGGCGGGACAGTCTCGATTTTTAACAATTTGTCCCGCGTCCCGCAGCGTATTAAAAAAGTCCCGATTTTTGGAAAGAATGCACGACAAGCTAGGGAACGGCGGGAGACAGACCAAATTTTTAATCAAGAACCTCCTCTCCCCTCGGCCAATGGTGTCCCACTTTACCAATGTTAAAATCTGGTCACCTTACTCTAGCCAGAGCGAGCTTCCCATGTAGGAGACCCGTGGTTTGCCCCCTAGCTCGCGGGGGTATGCCTCCCACGCAATGGGCTCCAGTCCAGTTCCCACCCTGTGCAACCCTCAGCCCACCTGTGTGGAATGAAACTCTTGAAGACTGATGATGTACAACTATGGAGACTGCTCCATGCCCTGCTTTTGTCTCTTTCTGTCTCTGTCTCTATCAAAAACAATAAAATAAATCTTTTTAAAAAGAGAGAACATTTAGACCTAAGTAAAAGACATTATTATTTTAAATTTCAAAGTGTCATTAAATGTATTTTTTGGTTAGAGGACCATTTTAAAAATGTTCAGAGCAATGGTGAATCTGCTTTGGCCCAAAACTCAGAAATGAACTGGCCTCTGGGATATGGACTTATTTATTAATATATTTTTAATATTAACTACTCTTCTAATCTATATAAAACACTGTCAAGCTTTTGTATTTGAAGTTGATTAGGTATTTGCAATAGGTTGGAGCTATTTGGCATTGAGTAGTAATATATGTTGTTGTTTTTTTAATTTATAGGGTAGGCACCTCTCCTAAATAACAGTTTATTTGAGATAATTAATCATTTGAAATCTTCCTGTAGACACAGGACACTGTATTATAAATCACATCTGATTTTCATTCATAAGGAATAAAATGATGTTCAGTTTTTAGACATGATTTATCATTTACATGTTATATCTGCTCTCTGTGTGGGCTAGGAAAATGGATGAATTGTGTTATTAAAAATTCTTCACCTTTTGCTATTATATTCTCTGCATAGCCTGAGAAAAACCATGAGCAGGGACTCCTCCATATCCCAATATTAAACTGTATTGATTTACCTATGAAAAGTAAGGTTCTGGGTGAGTTCCTTTGTTAGAAGATAAGCAAAATACATGCCAGCACAGACTTTTGAAGTCATTATATAAGGCTATCATTGGATCTGACATTTTTTTTTAAGGACAACTACTTATATTTACATATACTGTGTCTTCTTTCAGAAGCACGGGGAGTAATATAGGTGTTATGTCTTGCGATAAGAGTTATTTTTTCTTTTGATGTAATTCCCTCCAGCTGTAGTGATATGTAATCTCAAAATTAAAGCAGTTGCTACTATTTTATGAAAAATCACTCTCACTGCCTGATATCTCTGTTATTCCCAGACCACTATTGTGAAAGCTGGTCACCAGAGCCATCTTTAATGTCTGAAGACAGTGGTGGGATATCTACTGTAATCCTAGGATTACTTAGATGAGGCTGTAAGGAAACAGTTAAACATCAAGAGCAAGTAATAATCAGGGCTTTAAGACCAGTGTTACCGGTACATTACAATCCCCGCGTTGCCCTTGTCTGTCTGTGTGTCTTTGGACTATTTAACTCTATGAGCTGCATTCCTTATATGCACAGTGGGGATGAAAACAAAATATATCTGAGGGTTGAATAAGCACTAGTGTAAAGAAAAATTTTATAATTGGTAGTTATTGCTTATATTATTCATAAGGTTAGGAAAATATGTTAATCTATCTGAATCTCATCTATAAAGCAGGGAATAATAGCATTTTGGCAGAATTTCTCTGGGTCTTTGATGTAATGTATGTAAAACAGCACAGCATCTTGATGGAATAGGTGATCAATCATTTTATTGCGTCTGCCAAGCTAAGTCTACAGTACTTCTTTGGCCCTTTATTTTTAAACATTCCTGTTCATTTATATTTACTTATTAAACATAGTTTTAGGGGAGTGTTCACAGTGATATTCTGGGCAAATAAACAGGCAGGACAATGAGTAGATAAGAGCACAAATAACCCAGCTTCTAATCCCAGCTCTGACTCTACTCTTGTGACCTGCAGCAAATATCTGGCCTCTTTATGCCTCAGATTCTTTAAACATAAAGATGCTATGTGCCTCTCTGGTTAGACTGTTGTGAGAATTAAATGATTGAATATGTAAACTGTGCTTCAAGTAGTGTCTGACCAATAGTAAGTGCTAAGTAAACATTTGTAATCATTATTACCTGAAAGTCCAAAAAACAACTTTTCAAATTTATACACACACCTGTACACATTTGCATTCACTCACTTACTTCCACATAAACATATCTACCTTGGTTGCCCAAGGCTGAACAAGAACAATAGTTCACCCAATATTGAATTTAGTTGAGAAATTAGTTAAGAAATAAGTGTAAAGTGGATTCTAATAAAGTAAACTATTTTTCCTTATAGGGAGGATGAGTATTATATAGAAGACACACCAATTTATGGTAACTTAGATAATGTGGTCCCAGGTAAGTTTGTTTTTCCCAAAATTGAGTTATCTATAATTAATACCTCCTCCCCACTTAATTCCACAAAGAATTTGAGGTGGCTTATCTTTTTGTCACAGTCACATTTAAATATCCCAATAATAACTATAAATTCAAGTATGCTTAACATATTATTTCCAAAACAGCATATTATAAACTGTATCACAACATTCAGTGTAAATTAATATCTTGTTTTCTCTATTATTTTTATTTTACTCTAGTAAGAATGAAAATATAGGAAGGCTCTATTACTTAAAATTTGACACACACAGAATTCTATGAAATAAAACTATTTCTAGAACAGAAAATGTCTAGGGAAACAGTTGTCTATACGTAATACACGAAAGCAGATCTACCACGAAATAACAGAAACACTAAACACATTTTTTGTTTGTTTGTTTTAGTTTCTCTTGTTTTAATTTATTCTTTATAAGTAGAGAACCTATGGATACATTGATAGCAAGTGGGATAAGAGAACTAAGTCATCACTGTGGGTTGTACATTTTTGTTCATATGTAACGGGTACCTTCAATTCCCAGCATTCTTTATTACTTGAAACGTCCCAACCACCCCAAAACAAAACACCCCAAATTCCTCAAAACAGACATTTGTGATATGATCTGAGCTCTTATGAGATAAACCATGAGGGTAAGGCTAGCATTTAACCCCATCTTGCCCTGCAAACACTCAGTTAATTTATGACAGAGAATTGGAGGTTAAACCCTGTTGATCTCTGAGTCTCAAACACAAAAATTTCCAGGAATGAACTATATTTATCTGAATCTCTATAGGTTAAAACAGTGTGAAATTCTCCTAAAGTTAGGAATGTGAGAATTAAAGGATAGGATTAAAGACTTTATGTTTAAATTTTCGCAGTGTCCTCTGATCTCTGTACTCCAAAGAGTCAGAAATTGTTTTTTCAGGAATGAACTATTAAAATTTGTTTTTTCTCCTGTTTCTCCTTGAAGAATTACGGTGCTCACCTATAATATTTGAGGACTTAATTTCTTATATATTCTGGTGACTTAAATCCTACCTACCATGTGTATAATTTCCATATCTAAGCAAGCAGAGCAGTCACTGAGTCAGGTTTTGACATAGTAAGTCCAGGATAGGCCTAGGGATCCACTATTTAACAAACCTCCCAGATAATTCTAATGCATCTTTCTCACAGACCACACTTCAAGAAATGCCTCTCTATGGACCTCTTCTTTTGTATTGCTTTTCAGAAAGGGTTAAAAAATTATGTGGTATTAATACCTTGTATTATAGTGAATATATATTTTTTTTTTCTACAGGGTCAAATTGATGCAATCCACATTTTTGCCAGGTTATTGACCATCTTACCAGTCATAATTGTCTTTCCTCTTCCTTTAAAATAGGTGTATCTGGGGGAAGAAAGGTGTGAATGATTCAATAAGAGTGTCCCCACAGAATGAAATAAGTGCAGGTCTGCTGGATACTGCACAAAAATCCAAGTAATTAGGATGAGCATTGTACAGTCCCAAATCTTCAGAAAAGGCTGGTTGAACTGTCCTGTCACTGATTTATGAGACAGACAAATCATAATCTAAAGACTTCGTTCAAAAATTGGATGTAGGGTTCAGAATTTCTCTAAGTAAAACTTCTTACTTATGGAAAAGATTACCAAATTGTAGTCGATGAACATGAACAGTGCTTTCTGCCACCCTGCACCATTTGCAATCAGTCGTACCTCAATGGAAGAGAACAGAGCTAACTTTAATTCACAGACTCTGTACTACATCTAAATAAGAACTTCAGTTGGGATTGTCATGTCCCGCAGTACGATTAAAAGAAATGAATATGATCTAGTCCTTATCCCAAATGACCTCCTTTTGTCTTATTGTTAATGCTGTAGGGCAAAAGATTTCTCCACTGTCTAATCTATAGAGAACAGTTAGTGAGTTTTTATCTCTTTGCATCTCCATGAAAAAGACTAGTCACATGATTCTTGTGAATTTCATATTTACAGCTAAATGTTGTTTGGATCATGCATTTTTAATAGCACCAACGGGTTTTTTTTTTGTTTTTCCACTGTGAATCATGGTCTTTTCAATGTCTAAGAACCAATGGGTGAAAACTGCTATGAACAAATGAAAGCCCGACCAGAAAGGTCTGCGAATGAACCACAGGAAGCCATACCACCTGCACAGGTGAGTTTTATTTTCTATATCAGGGACCAAGTTCAGCCCAAGTCACAGTACAGCTTCAGGCTTCAAAAGCATAAAAGCAGTGCACTCTGATGCACATCTGAGGCAGCCCACTGTAATTTTGCACTCTGAATCAGTGTCAAGTTCTGAAACTTAAACTCTAAAGGGAAAATCAAAGGCAGTAAACAATACTCAGGACTACACTCAAAGAGCCAAAAACAGTACCAGTCAATCAATTTGAAGGAAAAGGTGGATTCTCTTCTTAAATAGTCTATATGCCTTTTTTTTCCAAACTGAAAAATTGTATGTGTCACAAAGATAAATAGAAAGTTTAACACATGTATAGTACTCACAAGACCTCTATGTTAGTAATGAATGAAGGAAAGACCACTTTCATTTTACAAGGCAAATGAGTATAAATGTGAATGCACATCCTGTGGCTCTGGTCTTCTGGTGAAAGATTTACACGTGGCTTGTGTGAATATAGGCAGGACAAAAGCCTAAGCAAAAAATATAAAAACCCAGGAAGAAAGAGATAGTTTCTCTTTTTCCTACAGTGAATTCAACCTCCTCAGACATAGCGCTGACTTGATCAAGTCTCTCACAATCCTTAGCCTGCTCCTGAAGTGCTATAAAGGCCAATCAAAAGAGCTCTTCCAAAAATTTTTCTTTAAATCGTGTCCCTTCAATTACATGCTCTTTTGCTACCACCTAGGAATAGTCACAGGGCCAGCATTTTCTATGCAGTTAGGTGTCAGGCCTTGTATTATGGACTTTATATGCATTATCTTCTTAAATGCTTATGAGGGAGGAGGCATCATTAGTCGCATTGGACAGAGTCTTACAAAAGAGAAAAACTTGCTCTAAAGCATTTGGGTACGAGGTGGGGAAACAACCTAAACTTATTCTTGTTTAACAGAAAACATTCTCCCCTGTAAGATGGGCTACATCTTGGAAACTTTTTACTAAAGTAGAATTTTTTATATTTTCTTGTATGAGTTCCTTAGAAAGTCAAAATTCTTGACATTTTTTACTAAGAAACTAAGATGACCTGGAGTTTGTGCAAATGGGAATTGGCCCTCTGATGGGCAAATCTATCATCTGAAGTTCAATTATTAATAATTGTAAAATATATTTTTGATAAAGGGTATGAAAAACTGCATGTTATAATATGATCTGCTAAATTCATAGCAATAAGAAAAAAAAAGATTGTATCCCAGCCCAGACCATGTGGGCCCATATTCTAAACTTGAGTGTGCCCCAGTTCGATTCTTGCTGGGGTGAGCTTCCCATGTGGGAAGTCCCCTGCCTGGTTTCTGCCCTACACAGCCCTGCATCCACCTGTGGAGTGAAACTATATTGAAAACTAATGACATACAACTTTGGAGACTACTCTGGGCTCTCCCCCTTCTCTCTCTCTCTCTCTCTCTCTCTCTCTTTCTCTGTCAAAAATTAATTAATTAATTAAATCTTAAGAAAAAAAAAAACAAAAACGAAATCTCATAATGTTTTAACAAAGTTTATGAATTTGTGTTGGGTCTAATTCAAAGCTATCCAGGGCTGCAGGTTGGACAAGTTTGTTCTAAACAACGGTTAAAATATAACCACTTTATCTGAAATACAAAGATTCATAGCACCTTGGTTGTAAGAGAACTAATAATTTGGATTAGAAGTTGCTAGTTAATATATATGAAATGAACAAGTCAGCTTTATATGAACTGCATTTGGTTTTTACTGAAGTGGAAATTATGCAAAGCCTTAAAACGTCTTTAAAAGTATGCCACTTTATAAATTGTATAATTAAAATTACTCTAAAGAGATTAGTCTATAGTTAATACATTCCTTTTTTTTAAGTTTTATTTTATTGTTTGAGAGAAGGTGAAAGAGACAGAAAGAGAGAGAAAGACAGAGAGAAGAGGGGAGGGCCCAAGTAGTCTCCATAGCTGTACATCATTAGCTGTGACATGGTTTCATTCTACACAGGTGGATTAGGGGCTGCACAGGGTGGGGAAGAAACCGGAGGCCTGCACATGGCAGGCAAAAATTTTCACTGCCGATCCAACCCAGTGGTTACCAGTTGAGCCAAATTTCAGCATGTGGGTTTAAACTGGCTGAGAACGGGATTCAATACCCTACCCTCATGATTCAAGTCAAGTGCTCAACTTTCTGGGATATCCCTGCATTCCTACTACATTCTTCTTACAAATTTAGTTTCACAAATTAGAAGTAATTTCTTTATATTTTCTCAATTCCCTTTTATTAGAATCATAATTTTCACCCGAAACACTACCCAGTTGTAGGCTGACCATATTTCCTTGAGACAAAAACAAGATATTGGGCAGGGTTATGTATGTACTATTCTGTATTCGTGAAAAAGTAAGATGATAACAAAAGTTTTATTATATGAATACGTTGAGCTAACAGTTATTCTTCAGTGACAGAACTCATACAAAAATTTAAGTAGACAGAGAGGGGTCTGTATTTCACCACATCGTATTATGAATATTTCTCCAATGAAGTAATCTTATGCAGCAAATTTTGGTCTTTCAATGCCTTATCATAAAACTTCTCACAATCCATGAAACAATATTTTTTTTACAGCTATCATAACCATCATTGCCTCAACACTTAATCTAGATGTTTAGGCTATAAGAGACCTAAAAAACAACCTAAATTCACTGCAAAAGAATGTGGAAAGTGGCAAAAATGAATAACACTAATTTATTGCATATATAACAAACACAAAAAAACTCATAAATAATAAATATATCAATAGCATACTTATAAAATATCACATGAGCAGTTAAAAAAATCTGTATGGCATACAGCACTGAACAATCTAATGCAGGACTGCAGTGGCCAGTCTGCAAAAAAAATTATAAACATACACAGAAAAGACAAAAAAAAAAGGAAATGAACACCCAACTACTGCTATCACGTGCTGGTATGCTGGTATATGATAATGTCCCCCTGGAGAGTTCCTCTGTAATAAGTAAAAGAAAATAGCTAACAGGGGATGCTGGATGGCTCAGTGGGTTGAGCACTTGCTTCATAGCGCCGGGGTAAGAGGATAGAATCCTAGCCCTGACCCTTGCGGACCCATATGACAAACTGGTGTGTGCACCCAGTTCAGTTCTCACCTGGGTGAGCTTCCCATGTGGGAGGCTCCTGGTTCAGCCTCCAGCTCACAGGGACGTGCCTCTCATGTGGAACACCCCTGCCCTTGACCTTGTTCCCATCCTTAGCAGCACCCCACCCCCACCTATGGAATGAAACTATGTGGAAAACTGATGATGTACAACTATGGGGACTGCTCTGGACCCTCCCCCTTCTCTCTGTCTCTCTGTTTCTATCTCTTTCTCTGTTAAAAAATATAATAATAAAATAAATCTTAAAAAAAAAAAATAGCCAACAGCCTATTGAACTGAAATATGAGTCTGGAAAGTCTGAATCAAAGTGAATGTAGGGCGGAAAGGATCTCTATGAGTAGAATGATGGTAGAAATAACAGTAAGACTCATAGTCACTGCATCCCACACTCCTAACCTGATAGAAGCAAACAGCCAGATGAGCTGGTTCAGTAGTTTGTATGAATGGAGACCCTCCTGGCTCTCAGATGCTGAATAAGGCTTAGTCACAACCTCTTGAATTCCCGGCCACTGCAGACAAGCAAGAGGGTGATGTCTGATAGTCACTAGCTCTAGAAGTGTGACCCTGATTAGATAGAGTAAATGGAACTTTCTTTTTCTTCACACTAGTTGTTTTACTGAATGTGTTGATTAGCATAGAGCCTATGATAAATAAACATCCATGTTTAGTTTTTTACAAAAAAATTAAATGTGGGGCAAAATTGATATTTATATTAAATAATGGGACAGTTGAGAAATATGAAAAATTGTACTGTCACATTTAAAAGGGTACGTATGGGGGAAGCTGGGATGGCTCAGTTGGTTAAGTGCTTGCTTTGCAGCCCCAGAGCCCAAGGATCAAACCCTGGCCCTGATCCAGGCAGACCCATGTGCTGAACTGCAGTGTGCCTCCAGTTCAGTTCTTGCTGGGGCTTATGGGGGAAGCTCCTGGCCCAGTTCCTGCCCTGAGCAGCCCTGTTCCCACCTATGGAGTGAAACTATATGGAAAACTAATGCTGTCAACTATGGAGACTGCTCTGGGCCTTCCCCCTTCTCTCTGTCTCTCTCTGTCTGTCTGTCTCTCTCTGTCAAAACAATAAAAATAAATCTTTAAAAGGGTATGTATGGTCAGGCTACCCACTCAGTTACTACAATGCTTACTTTGTTAAGGAATCTACAATACTACGCATAAAGTGTGTAAAGTGTTGTTTGGGAAAATGGAAAAGAGTTCCTTGCCCATTGAAAATGATGTGTATGGTTCAGAACCTGTAATATCAGTATCTCAATCTACTATTAACTAGGAAGAGTACATCAGTAAACCTAATAATAAAAGTCCACAAGAATTTCCATGTCCTAAGAAATTTGAGAGGCACAAGTGTGAGATTGCTCCTCTTATCTTCACATCAAAAATCTCTCATCACTCTCTTCTTTCTCTACTATGTCAGAAGCATCTTCTCTCCTTTTTAAAGCCAATATTCTCTCTATTGTCCATTTCTCCTATTTTTTTCAAGATCTCACATTCAATTATTTGTCTCTAGATTTTATGTTCTTAAGATGAATTATTATTAAATTGGCTTGTCACTCTGCAAAAATCATCCCAATATTTAAAAATAAAAACAACAAAACTTTTATTCAACCTGTTTATTTCTCTAATTTCTAAACTATTCTTCCTTTCATTACTGTTTCTCATTTCTTTCCGTAGATGCACACTTTTTTAACACCTGAAAAAAATATTTTTAACACATCTATTTAACTGAAACCACACTTTGGAAGTCACAAGAGACTATTATGTGCACAATCTGTGGTTCTCTCTCAGGGTCACATTTTTCAAACTCTGTGGCACTTGATAAAACTAACCTATTGTTTACCAAACATGCATTATCTGGAATGCTTTCAGTTATAAGTGCAGAAATCCAATTTAAACCTCGTTCACATTAGAGGTAAATTACTGGCTTATAGGACAGGGGGCTATCAGGGTGTGTTTTGTTTTTGAGATAATAATATGTAAACTCTCTCCGTTTTTTCCTCCCTGCTTCCCTGTTACTGCCTTTATTCTCTCCTACTACCAATAGACTACCATTGAAGTTGGGCAAGCCACTGGTAGCCTGATTATCTTCCTCTGAACTCCAGGAAGAAACACCATTTCTATTTCTATATCTGTACATCAATCCTAAAGATGCTATATAATTGGCTCTGATGACATTACATGTCTATTCTTGGAGCAATTTCTGTTGCCAGGGAACATATGGTATCAGGGTCCCAGCCTGGGTCACAGACTTACTCCTATGCTGGGCTTGAGGTACAGCATTGTAATTGTAGGGCACAGCACTCCAATCCAGGACCAGATAAAGAAGAAGAATTTCCCAAAAGAAAATAAAAAATTAAATTAAAAAAATAGAACAGAATGCTGAACAGACAAAAATTATATCTACCCCTACGTACTACCAAGAGCCTTCTTGTGATTTTTGAACTTCACTCACATCTTTTCTATATTTCTGGACAAAGCAGGTAAAAAGCACAAGTTGTTGTGTGCAGGGGGCAGCACATCGTCCAGTCTTCCTGGGATACAGAGTTTATGTAGGAAAGTAGTAGGAATCAAAATTAAAAAAAGGTGGAGTAGTAGCAAGCATACTAAACCTTAAATATCAGAATACAAAATTCAGGCCTTAGTCTATAGGCTAAAATTTTGGAGACAGGATGGTAAAAAATGAATGTTGTGCCTTAGCAAGATAATTTGAAGAGCGTATACAAGCTAACTGGCAGAGAAAAAAGATGGGAGCAAGGATACCAATTAGGCAGCTGTTGCCATTTTCCAGAAATGAATATGTTAGGAATGTAAAGTCAGAAAAAATGACCAAAGTGTTGTAAATCAAACCATCACTTCTCTCTGGTAGCAAATACAACACATTTAATTCTTAGTGTGAAAATGAGTACAACAGGGAGATTCTTACCAATGCGCATTAGGGATTTTGTTAATACAAATGTTGCTTCCTTACTCCTACCCCAACAAATTGATACAATTTTGGCCTATTCTTAAAAGTAAATCATGAATACAGAAAATTTTGGTTTATTAATGGGTGTCCTAAAGTTTTATCCTACAAGTCCTAATAATTATTAATCCCACACCTTACTTTTGGACAGTGATTATAGTGTGTATATATATATATACACACTATATATATATATAATATATATATATTAACTAATATATATATATAATATTATTATATTATAACTATATATATATTATAACTATAAATATATTATAACTAATATATATATATAATATATACCATATTAGTAGTATATAATATGTAGTATGTAGTATATTGTACATTATATATGATATATATATATATATATATATATATATAATCTCATAAGTAGGTACTTTCATTTTGTAAGCAAAAATATTGAGATTCAGACTCGTTTTTAAAAACCGCCCAAGCTCTCACGATTAGTATATTGAAGAGCTAGAATTCAATCCTAGGCTTTCTACCACCAAATGTAAGGCCTTGCCTTCAAGACTATTGATTCCCCAAGTTTCACTAGTTTCTTATTCTTCTTATTCTAGCACTGACCCAGCTCTAGGTCAGAGAAAATGACGAGACCCTCTTGGATGCAAATTAATATCTTCAAGACCAACTTAAGTAAGCTCAAAGGAGACCTTGGTGTGGGCAGGCAAGAAGGAAATAATAAAGATGGGAAATTAGTTCTTGCCATATGCCAGTCATATACCTGGACACTGTTATTTTTATACTCAGAATCACAAAGATATAAAAAATTGGGGACTTTTGTGGGTACCATTAAATAACCAATTTTATTTTATTTTTTTAAGATTGTTTTTTTGACAGGGACAGAGAGAAACAGAAAGAATGGGGAGGGCCCAGAGTAGTCTCCATAGTTGTACATCATCAGTTTTATACATGGTTACGTTCCACACAGGTAGGAGGGGCTGCGCAGGGCAGGAGCTGGACCAGGGGCCTCCCACACGGGAGGCACAGCCCCTTGAGACAGGGGCTGAACCAGTGGGCAAAAACCAAACTGGAGGATTCCCACATGGGAAGCACAACCCAGTCCAGCATAGGAGTCTACAAGGGCCGGGCCTGAGATTCGCTCCTCCATCCCTGGGGCTGCAAAGCAAGTGCTTAACCTGCTGAGCCATCCCAGCTTTCCTTAAATAACCAATTATTGAACATTGGTAAAGTAGAGCTTGGAATTCGTTCAATTCCTTCCTCTTATGCTTATTCCCTGTTGAACAAATTGGAGTACTGTTACTAGGTAAGAGCAGCCTATGATACTTGCTCCCGGAGGTAAAGACAGGTGAAGGGCACATAAGGGCTCATCTCAAATGTTCCTATACACTTCGAGGACAAGAAATAAACAAAACTACACACACAGAAAGGTTCATCTAAATATGCTTTTCCATTCAAACATCTTGAGTTGACTATTATTTTTTGTCATTCTAACAAATTAGCCAAAGACAGGTATCTGAGGCCCAGAAAGCAAGCTGCTTGTTTTTCATGGACCTTAGAAATTCTCAGAAGTCCACAAAGTGAACGAAGGAGCTAACAATGAAAAATTAACATGGCCTTTCTTTTTAGGCGATTGATGAAACACAGATGTATTACGCCTCACTCACTCACAAGTCTGAGGGGAAGCGCAGAAAGCCCAGGAAACAGAATATTTTGTCAGACAAAGATGAAGATGAGCAGTTACATGGAATGAACATCAGCCTTTCCAAAACCACTCTGGCAGACAGTGTCCCACCTGAGAGCAAGATAATGGAGGAAAACGTGCACGACGATCCCATTAGACTGTTTGGATTGATTCGCGCAAAGAAAGAACCTATGAACTCGCTGGCCTCTACTCTAGCTCAGTGATTCAGCTCTTACTGGAGGCTGTTAAAAAAACCAGGACGGGGAAGCCGGGATGGCTCAGTGGGTTAAGCGCTCACTTTGCAGCGCCGGGGACGGAGGATCGAATCCCAGCCCCGGCCCGTGCGGACCCATATGCTGAACTGGGGAGTTCCCCAATTCAGTTCTCTCTCTGTATCTCTCTCTCTCTCTCTCTCTCTGTCAAAAAATTAATAAATAAATAAAGCTTTTTAAAAAAATTATTAAAAAAACACACCAAAAAACCCCCAGGATCTTCAACTGACACAATGATTTGACAGAATGACAATTTGATCAGTGGGATGATGGCTTACCTCTTATCCAGAGCTAATGTGCTTGCTTACTGAATGTTATGTCATGAAAGTGAATTATTTGAATTAGTTATCTGAATGCACTTTAAAATGTCTAATAGTAAAATGTAAAATAAAATCAAATTTGCAAATTGAGCTTGGTGCCAGTATCATAACTTCACCAACAATACTTAATACTCAGTGAAATACAAATCAAACATATTTTAAGCATTTTAGTGTGTTCTGGAACACATTTTTGAAATGAATTGCTCCTTTCTCGCCCGTGTGAAATACCCCATAATTGGAAAAAAAAATTCTGATTGAAAGGCACGGGAGACATTCAAATATATTCATAAAAGAAATGAATAATCCTCTTAAGAATTATTTTTTCAAATAGAAATACATTTGTTAGTTTTAAAATTATTATAAAATTAATTCATACTTCTTCTAACAATAAACAAGTATAAAAAGGAATTTACATACTTCACCAGCCAGAAATAATCACTATATGCAACCTATATTGCCTTCTAGATATTTTTCTGGGCATGCCCATGAACATATATCATTTTTTTAACCAAAAATGGGGAGTGGTAACTTTATACATATTAAACTTTTTTCACTTAATATATGAGAATTTATTTCCATTGTGATTTTATCTATAACTAAATACAGTTACATATTATAGTTTTAATGTTTGCATAGTATCTCATTGATGACTACATTGGAATTTATTTAAATAATTTTGAAGTACATTTAGCTTCTATCCAATTTTTGCTTTTTTGCTCTTACAAATAATATAATGAGTATGTATCTCCACATGGATTTGGGTACTTGTGTGACTTCTTTAGGCTAAATGCCTAGGAAAGGAATTGCTGCTTTAAAAGGCGTGCATCTCATGAGTCTACATAGAATACATTACTGAAAGGTGAACAATTTGTCAAAGTATATGTTCAATTTAAATTCAGATAAATGTTCCTAAGCATCCTTCCAAGAAGTTGCTTTGAAGAAGCTTTCTGCTGTCTTTCTCCATTTGGAATAGGAGTTTAATTGGTCTCCAATCATCGCTGACCAAGAAAATTGTACAGGGTAGCTGTCAGTTCTGCCCTCTGACCAGAGCTAAATGAATTTTATTTACTCTTTAATTTTTTTTTTTCAGCTTCCATTGTAGTTTAGGCATGGAGTTAGACACTGGTATACAATGGTGAGGGAAAGAGACAGAGACCCTGCCCCCATGCGACTTACAGGCTAGTAGAAGAGACGAGTATTAGGTTAACAAAAGTATAGCTACTAGGAGTGAAAAATACTATTAAAAAATCAGAAATATTAATAGAGACAGGTAATCCCTGAAAAGAACATTTTAATTCTGAGAACTAAAAAAACAGAAAAAGTCTCCCATGTGAGAGAGAAGGAAGAACATGTTGTGTAAGAATTCTATTCGTATTTGAAAGTGCTTACTTCTGTCAATAATTATTTTCCATTATTAATCTGTACAAAATTAAATGCTAATGTCAAAGGAAAATATTGGAAGTTATCCACAATGTCAAAAAAAACACAAAAACATAGTAATATCTAAGGGCAGAAGAAAAGGAATCAATTTTCTGATTCCAGAGAAGAGCCAAAACACCACAAGAAATAAAATCAATAATCAAGTAATAATTACATCTTAACTTTAAATTTTTATTTTCAAATTGAAATAAAATATTTGCTATTGTATATGTTTATATTATGTTATATTTTATATATGCTGCATGGTTCAGTAAAAACCAAGATTGTGTTTTGGGCCGTTTTTTTTTTTCTGTAACTATTCCACATCACCAACTAACATTATTTATTATGTCTTCAGTGTATTTAAAGTTTTTTCTTCTAGTTTATAGCATTTAAATTTTATTCAATAACATTTTGAGTTTTGTGTATAAATATATCTGATGAATGATAATTGGAAAGGTTTTTAACTACAAATTCAAATTCTTTAATAGGTGTAAGGCTTTTCAAGTTATCTATTTCCTGTAGCACAAACTTTAGTAGTTTGTGTCTTTCAAGAAACTTGTCCCTGTCATAATTTATTGTTATAAAGTTTTTCAAAACATTTCCATATTATAGTTTGAATATCTTTAAAATCAGTAGTGATTTCACCTCTCTTTGATGCTAGCAATTTGCTTCTATATTTCCTGATTTGTTTGTTCAGTTAGAAATTTATTAATTTTATTGATTTTCTCAAAGAAACAAGCATTCTTCCCATACTGTTCTATTGTTTTTATATTTTTTGTTTCATTGATTTGCCCTTTGATTTACACTTTTTCTTCTGCTTATTGTGTGTTTCATTTATTCTTTTTTTTTTTTTTTTTTTTTTTTTTTTTTTTTTTTTTTTTTTTTTTTTTTTTTTTTTTTTTTTTTTTTTTTTTTTTTTTTTTTTTTTTTTTTTTTTTTTTTTTTTTTTTTCTTAGCTTCTTAAGATGGAAGTGAGGTCATTAATATGAGATTTTTCTTCTTGTCTAAAATACATGTTTATTATAATTTCATAGATTTCCTCTTTTAAAAATTTTGTTTTGCTTTAGCTGTATCTCACAAATTTTGATATATTGTGTTTTCATTTTAATTTTAAATACTTACAAAATTTCCCTTTTGAGTTCTTCTTTGATCCATGGGCTATTTAGAAGTGTATTATTTTATTCCAAATATTTGAGGATCTTACAGATAATTTTCTGTTACTGATTTCTAATTTAATTCCATGGTGGTCAGAAGGCATTTAACTTAAGTCATTTTAAGTTTATTGTTGGGGAAGCTGACATGGCTCAATGAGTTGAGTGCTCAATTGCAGCCCCAGGGTCTGAGGATCCAATCCTGGCCTTGGCCCATGCAGACTCACATGCTGAACTGGGGTGTGCTTCCCATGCGGGAGGCCCCCAGTTTGGTTCTTGCCCCCAGTTCAGCCTCTGGCTCAAGGGGATATGCCTCCCATCTGGGAGGTCCCCAGCTCAATTCCCACCCTGCATGGTCCCTGCTCACCTGTGTAGAACAAAACCATATCTAAAACTGATAATGTACAAATATGGAGACTGCTCTAGGCCCTTCCTCTTCTCTTTGTCTCTCTCTGTCTCTGTCTTTCTCTGACTCTGTCAAAAACAATAAAATAAATCTATAAAAACGTATTATTAGAAAGCAGGGATGGCTCAGTGGGTTAAGCACTCACTTTGCAGCCCTAGGTACTGAGGATTGAATCTTGGCCCCAACCTGTGCAGACCCATATGCTGAACTGGGGAGTGTCCCCAGTTTGGTTCTCACCAGGTTGAAACCCCGGCCCAGTTCCTGCCCTGTGTGGCCCCGCGTCCACCTGTGGAGTGAAACTATGTGGAAAAACCAGTGATGTGCAACTATGGAGACTACTCTGGGCTCTCCCTCTTCTCTCTGTCTCTGTCAAAAACAATAAAAATAAATCTTAAAAGAATGTATTGGAGTGACATTGGTTAGTAAAATTATACAGGTTTCAAATGTACAATTCTATAACATGTCATCTATGCATATATATTGCGTTGTGGGATCACACCCAGAATCAGTTCTCCTTCCATCACTATATATATAATTTAAATATTTATTTTATTGTTTTGACAGAGATAGAGAGAGACAGAGAGAGACAGAGACA
>PVKE010034490.1:0-17363 GCA_004027555.1 Craseonycteris thonglongyai
CCACCTGTGGAGTGAAACTATATGGAAAACTAATGCTGTCAACTATGGAGACTGCTCTGGGCCCTCCCCCTTCTCTCTGTCTCTCTCTTTTTCTGTCAAAAAACAATAAAAGAAATCTTTAAAAAATGATTTAGTCCTATTCATGACCCTGTAAGGTAGGGACTATTAGTCTGTTTACAGCTGAGAGATAAGCAAACTGAGGCTTAGAGAGGTTACCTTGCCAAAGTACACAGTCAATTAGTGGTGGCATCAGAGTTTGTACTTAGGTGTCCCTGAAGAGCATGAGATGTGCTTTGTGACTTATGTAAGGCAGAACTTTGCCTCCAAACTTTGATTTGTTTCATTAGTCTAAATACCCCTAGCAGAAGCCTGAGGATCTATAATATACTATTGAGTGCGGGTATGACCTTTCTTATTCCTTCACATTTTGGATGACTCTAGTTGAGTCACCTTAATTCCTGTTGGTTCCACTTAACCTATAATAAATAAGGAATAATCTGATGGGGCAGGAAGCCAAACAAACAAAAACTGTTGCTGACATCTCAATGGTCTGCTTTACTTAGCAATCAAGATGCCGTGTTCCCAACTGATAGGAAATATCTTATGTTCCAACTTCTCAGAAATAGACTGCTTGTTCTAGGACTTTCATGACTTAGTGGGACAGAATGTGTCCTTTAGTAGGAACAAAATGGTAAGGTGTCAGCAAAGCCTTATTAATAAGATTACAGAAACATATACGGTATTCATTAGATTCTCTGAGATAACTCTCAGTCACAAACCCCAGTGTGTTATAGACACAAAATTGGAACTCAGGGGTGAGGAGTGGGGAAGTCAAATATATGGTAATGAAAGGAGAACTGGCTCAGGGTAGAGAACACATAATGCAACACATAGATGATGTATTATAGAATTGTACACCTGGAACCTATGTAATTTTTACTACCCAATGTCACTCCAATAAATTTGACAATAAACAAAATTGGGACTCAACCTCTCCCCTCCCACATACACACACATATCCTTCCAGACAGTGATAAAAGTAATTTATTTTTCATTAAACTGTGTTTTTAGAGGGCAGCGGTTGTGTTGTTTATCTTTTGTAGCAACTGGACCAGAGCCACTCAATAAATATTTGTTGAATGAATTTCTGAAATCTGTAGATGGATATAATTAATACATCTTATTAAAAAGATCTTTGGAATGCTCTGGAATGGCATTTCCAAAATAGTAGCCACTATCTATGTGTGGCAATTGAATACTTGAAATGTGGCTAGTTCACATAGCAGGATAAGTGTAAAATAGCAGATTTTAAAGACTTAGTACCAAAAAAAATGGTATTTTGGATATAGTGGGTTAAATTATATATGTTAGAAAAATTAATTTCACCTGTGTTAAATGTGGCTCCCAGAGTATTTTTGATTATGCATATGGAATAGCACTGCTCTAAAAGACACAATAAAGGCCAAGAAAAAGATCTGTTCTTAAAGGAAAGGGCAACCTGAAAATTGATGACATTTTCCACACTCATCTTGAATTTATAAAAAAATCTTAGCTTTCTTCCAAGGCCAGCTTCTCCCATGGCCATGAGCATTCTGCCCAGTCAGAGAAGCAGGCTGGTGGCGCATGGGCTGAAAAGTAGCTTGCAGTTATGGCTGATGAACAGAGTAATTTTCCTCACCATTTTAAAAGGGGAGATTCACATGAAGATCCAAATTTGTAGGTGCTCTTTAAAAATAAGTTCTAAAAATAAATAAATAAAAATGAGACGTTTTGGTAATACTGGTTTTACATGGAAGCCATCAGCTGCAGCTAAAAGCAGAAACCACCTTTGGACAGGGAAAGGATTCTCCAGTTTGCCATTTTTGCATGCCCCTCACAGTGGCAAATTCCTATGGTAGAGTTAAAAAAAGTAAAAATATTTGTTGTAACTTAGCCTTTATTTAAAGAAGAAAACAGAAATGTAGACCATGAACATGTATGTGTCTTTGAGGAAGTGAGAAATATCCCATAGAGTTTACTTTGCCATCCCTCTCCCAGTTTGTCTGGATTATGCATTATTAGAGATGTTGAAAATACATCTCCTCTGAGCTTTGAGTTGATGTAGTAAATTCTCTAAAGTCACTGCTATTTACTTCCAATTTTACCTTAAAGGTGTAAGAAAAACTGCAAGACATTGCTATGTTTGTACATACCCAGGAAGATTTGATACAGGCCTGAAAGGAAGTAGCCAAAACCTAAGTCCTCCCATCCCTCAATGTACTTTTCACATGACTTAACTTTCAAAGCACCTTGTCCTGTTTCACCTGGTCAATCCTGTGAAGTGGGCAGGGGTGGGATTCCACTGATGGGGAGGACACTGGCCCCTTGCTAGGTGTCATAAGGGGTGTCTGGTGTAAAGCCTGACCATATACCAACCCCCCGGCCAAGGCGTTCTGGACAGTGGCCAGAGGAGGCAGATGGCAGGAGAAAAGATGTGCAAATGCAGGAGAGATCTGAAGAGAGGTGGCAGGTTGGAAGGGAAGTGCAGAGGAAAGCAGACATTGAGGAGGGGAGTGGGGTTAAGACCGTGCAAAGGGTGAGGGTCTGCATCCTAGGAGAATGAATGCGCTGAGGCCGCATGTCAGAGGCTATTGGGGAATCTCATTCCACCAATGGCAAAACGGAGCCCAGAGAGGAGGTGCTTTGCCTAAGGATATCCATCACTTTGCAAGGTGGGCTCTAGCACCTGAACCCGAGACTCTTGATCCCAGTCCAGGGATCTTCCTTCTGTCGGTCACAGGAAAGACCAGCCAGTGGGCGAGAGGGAGGCCTGAGGCAGCAGGAGCAGAGTCGCATGGGGGTGGACGGAAAGCTTTGCCCAAGGTTGGTAGCGCCGTTAAACATCAAGTCCAAACAATCGCACTAGCAGGGGACTGCGAAACATTTTCCCGCTGCCCCAGTATTCCACAGCTTCCGACTTGAAGGCGGCGTCGGAAATGCGCGACCAGTATTCGGGACTTTCGGAACCTCCCGAGAGATGGTAAGCAGTTTTTGGAAATGTCAGGGAAGGAATAAACATTAAACGACCGATATTTCGGAAGGGCAACCATTTCCTTAGAAACATTCAAGAATATCGGAGATCAAGGGAACATGTTTAGAAGACAGCTAAATATGCCAGTGGCCTTCGGGAATTTCCGGAGTTTCTCGAGGAGCATTCGGGATTTCTCGGTTCTTTGCGATCTCTTGAGGAATCTTAGGTTCCTAACCGATACGTTGTTCGCCGAAATCGTGAGGGCGGCTGGTACCGACAGTCCCTCGGCAATTTCTGGCAGTGTTCGGGATAGGCCTGAGAGTGTCGCCCTCTGGCGGTGAAAACTCTCCCCACCACCAGCTCCTCGTGCGGGGCCAGCACGCGCAGACGCAGTTATGCACCCGCGGCCGTTCCGACCGGAAGTGGTTGCTACTGAGATCAGTTCCGGGGAGTGACGGTGCGGACGGGTCAGAAGCGTAGAGGCGGCGGCAAAATGGCGGCGCCTGAGGAGCGGGATCTAACCCAGGACCAGACAGAGAAGCTGCTGCAATTCCAGGTAGCAGCGAGTACTCGGTGCAGCAAGTGCCGCCGCGTGCTGGGGAGTGGGCCCCTAGAGGAGCCCAGAACCCTCCTGAGATTGGGCCCGAGCTTCCTCTGAGACCAACAGGCTGCCCCCTCCCCCCCCAGACGCCAACTGCCTTGCTGCCTCCGGCCCACAAACCTCGGTCGGTCCTCGGCCTTCCAACTTTGCTGCCCGATCCGTCTCCGCCGTCTTTCCTCGCGGGTCAGCTTCCCTTGGTGTCCCTTAGCAGCGCCCGTCCTCAGCCATCCTTCCCAGGTCGGACCCTCTCCGCCCAACGACTCTGGATCAGTCCGAGCTGCTTAATCCCCACGGCGGAGTTTGTCCATTGTCGGGTCCCTGGAAAACTTACCGAAACCCATGCCATTTCCAGTTCCACAAACATTTACTGAGGGCCTCTTGGGTGCCAGGTCTTGTGTTGGATCCTCTGGTGGGGGAAGGACAGGCCTAGCTCCCGCCCTAAAGGTGTGGGAGGATACCACGCAGGGAAATATGCAACGTTATAAATGTCATTAGTGGCTTCTGACGGGGTTTACTACCCTGGGCTTATACCTGGAGTCACGTGCTCGACTGCGCTTGAGGGTAGTCTACTCTAGTGGATGTGGATTTAAGAACTTTTGACACTAAGCACTTAACTCGAGCTGGAGAATCTGGGTGGAGGAGACCAGGAGGGTGGGTTAACCTTGGCTCTTTGTTACTGTGATGGATACCGGTTTCCTTATTATTTTAAAATTACATATCTTAAAAATGTTTACTCCCTAAATGTTCTGGAGATCTAATGAGTTTATAGATGTCTGAAGGCTCCCAAACAGTACTGCTGCTTATTCAATCATTATTTAATTTGAGAGAGAATTAAAGTTGGTGATACATTTATTTTCTAATATAAAATGTGCCAAATACTTACTAATTTTAACAATTGTTTACCAAGAACCTTAGTGCTCAGGCACTACTAGTTAGTGAATGATGGTGTCAGATTGAAAGCCAAGTCCATCTTTCCAGAACCTTTCCTGAGCTTTTGACTGTTGTATAACCTGTTTAAGTATCAGTGTTCAGTTCTCAATTTTCTAGTAATTTCCTTGATTAGATTTCGCCGTAATTGGTTTTGCAGTGTTTTTTTCTCTTGAATAGTAGCATCTGAAACTGATCCAATATTGTATGTTGATTATACATCAATTAAAAAATTGAGAAATGGGTTAGAAGTGTGCAAATGGAAAAATACTATCATAAAAGTAGTTGACATTTGGAGTTTTCAGTAGAGAAATTAATGACAGTATTAGAAAATCAGAGTGAATAAAAAGCTTCCACTTCCTGGTAGACCATTAATTTCAGAGCTTTGACTTTGGCAGACCACTTTACCCACTACAACTCTTCAGGGATAAGTCCCCACGTTAAATGTAATGAGGTGATAAGAATTATAAGTCATGATGTACTTATACTTAATCTGGTAGTGGAAGAACATGAATATTTGGTGGAATTTGTCGGATGTAAGAAACATCCAAACCTGTAGAGAACTTTAATGAGTTTATTTGAGCCAACTGACAATTGCCTGGAAGTAAAATTTCAACAAATAAAGAAAATTCTCCAGAGAATGGCAGTTTTGTAGCATATTTTATCCATTAGAATCAAAGGAGGAGTCGGGGATGCCGGGCCAGTTCAGCTGTTGAATGCTTTGCCTTGCAATTGGGAGGTCCTGGGTTCGATTTTCTGCTCTGGCCTGTGCAAACCCATATACTGAACTGCAGCACAACTGGTAACCAACCGCCAAGATGGCTTGATAGCAAAGGTTCTCTCCTCCCATGCAGGAGGCCCCCAGTTTGGTTCCTTCCCTGCGCAGCCCCACATCCACCTGTGTGGAATGAAATGGTGTCACAACTGAACATGTTTAACTGTGAAGATTGTTCTGGGTCCTTCCCCATCTCTCTCTCTCCCTCCCTCTCCCTCTCTCCCTCTCCACTCAAACAAAAATTAAAACAAAATAAATCTTCAAAAAAGAATCAAAGGAAATGTAAGGAGGGCTACATGAAATCTGTTGGTAAATTAAGAGAGTGGGAAAAGCAAAGTGGGGAAATCTCTGGGATTGGATTAAAAAATAGTTAATAGTTAGCATTTTACAGCATAGAGAGATGGTAATCAGGGAGCAAGAATAACCATGAGGGATTCTGCAGTCTCTTGCTCTTTGCTGGTGGGTTGTGCTCTGGGGAGGTCTGGAAAAAAGGGGATGACTGACTGTTTAAGGGTATGCTATCTTAGATGCAAAAAGACACTAGACAGACTCACTTAAAGATAGCCTTTTATCAAGGAAGCTGCAGATCAAGGATGTGACTACCTTCCATGACTCACTTTTTAAGTTAGGAATTTTTATGTTTAGGCCATCCTTTGTGGTTAATTTCAGTCTCTGAGTTTGTAAGGCCTTCCATGCTTGGCCTGCCCTGAGCTTGTTAGGTTTAGTATGTGGTCCTTTTTTTTATTATTTTTATTGTTTTTGACAGAGACAGAAAGAGAACTGAACTGGGTTCAGTTCAGCACATGGGTCCCACATGGGCCGGGGCTGGGATTCGATCCTTGGTCCCCGGCGTTGCAAAGTGAGCACTTAACCCACTGAGCCATCCTGGCTTCCCATATGTGGTCCTTTTTTGTCCACACATTTCTGAGGTAAATTGCGTAGCAACCTCTGTTTTAGCCTTCATTGGACTTTTATATCAGTAGCAGGTTAAAGTTGTATTAAGATTGCTTTATGAGATTGGATTTAATAAGGCAAGTGTATGTTACATTTCTAGTGGGTTTTTTTTTTAAGATCTATTGTTTTTGATAGAGAGAGAGAAGGGGGAGGGCCCAGAGCAGTCTCCATAGTTGTATGTCATTAGTTCTTGACATAGTTTCATTCCACACAGGTGGACTCAGGGCTGTGCAGGGTGGGACTGGGGCTGGGGGTGTCCCTCCCGCATGGGAGGCACACCCCCAGGAGCCAGGGGCTGAGTTGGTGGCCTCCCACATGAGAAGCTTGCCCCTTCAGGAACTGAACTAGCCCCCCCCCCACATGAGAGGCACACCCCAGTGTTCAACATATGGGTCCGCATCAGCCAAGACCGGGACTCAATCCTTGGACCCCAGCGCTCAACCCATGGAGCCATCCTGTCATCCCCATCTATGTGTTCTTTAAGCTTGGTCAGGTTCATCATCCAGATTGCTATTAAACATTCTTTGAAACTTAACTGTCAAGTGCTAGACCCGGTGATTAATGTACGTTAATTCTTTTCACCTCTTAGCACCAAAGGTGTTAACCCCCTTTTAATTTATTGATGAGGAATCAGGTTCTGAGAGGCCATGCTACTTGCACAAGTAGTAAGTAGCCAAGATTTAGAAATCCATAACCATTACCATCTTGTTTATAACCTAATGGAGAAGCCAGATACATACATGAATAATGAGTACCATGCAGTATGTTAGTGCTCCTAGTGTGGTATGGTGTAAACAAGGTTCTGTGGGAATTTAGGGAAGGATAGGACTATTAGTGGGGGTACAAGGCAGAGAGAAGGATGGCTTAGTAGTTACCAGTAAGTACCTTAGACATGGTGCTAGATAGTTTATAATCATTGTGCTCAATCCTCACAGTAGCCTTGCAAAGTGCCATAGGTGGTACGCCTACTCCTAAGTGAGGAAACAAATCTTTTGTAATATTTGCTTAAGGTCATTAAGCTATTAGGTAATGGAGATGGAATTAGAAATCTGGTGGGTCTGGATCTGGACTTAAAGGATAGACTCTTTCCAATGTGCTTGGCCACTTTGAAGGAGGAGCAGAATTTCAACAGGTGCAGGATAGGAGGGTGCTCAAAGTTGAGGATACAGCTCAGGCAAGGGAGGGAGGTGAGTATGGAGTGTTGTGATGGATTTAGAGCAGTGAAAGTGGAAAATAAGACAAAAGGCAAATTAGAGTCAGGACTTCCAAAACCTTTGAAAGCTGTGTACATGGTTTAAAGTTTAATGTGTAGACGTGGGATCCATCACAGGTTTTTTCCAACTGTGGAGTGTGACATAACACTAGGTTTCAGGTTTGTTTCACTAACAGTATGGATTATGTTCTTGGAATATCCACAGTGGTTGGGACAGAACAAGGTGATACTGCTAGGAGCTGGTTTTCAATATGTTGCTTCATTTGATATGTTGATATTAGTAAAAGTAAACTATTTTAGAAATCTCAGGTTTTCCCGGTTTTACTTTCTGACGTGATTTGATTGCAACTCCCTAGGGTATGTTTATCATGTTTCTCAGTTCATTTGATGTCTTCCAAGATTTTTGAAGTTATCCTTTCTTCCTGTTTATTTTGGATCCATTTGAGTATGAAAGTTACCGTAACTAATGTAGACATTTGTTTTAAGCTGTTTCAACTGGGAAAGAATGGGTTTTAAGAAGAGCTAATGCAGGTATAGGGGAGGTCACTTTTATTAAAAGTCCGGGGAAGCTGGGATGGCTCAGCAGGTTAAGCACTCGCTTTGCAGCCCTGGGGACTGAGGATCAGATCCTGGCCCAAGCCCTTGCAGACCCATATGCTGAACTGGGGTGTGCGTCCCATACAGAAGGCCCCCAGTTCGGTTCTTGTCCCCACCCCAACCCCGTTCAGCCCCTGGCTCGAGGGGACGTGCATCACATGCAGGAGGCTCCCAGCCTAGTTTTTGCCCTGTGTGGCTGCCGCCCACCTGTGTAGAATGAAACCATGTCGAAAACTAATGTCATACAACTATGGAGACTTCTCTGGGCCCACCCCCTTCTCTCTGTCTGTCAAAAACAATAAAATCTTTAAAAAAAGAAAATCTGGGGGAAGCTGGGATGGCTCAGTGGGTTAAGGGCTCACTTTGCAGCGCCGGGGACCGAGAATCGAATCCCGGTCCCGGCCCGTGTGGACCCATATGCTGAACTGGGAGCTCGCCCAGTTCAGTTCTCTCTCTGTCTCTATCTCTGTATCTCTCTCTCTCTGTCAAAAATATAAATAAATAAAAATATTTAAAAAAAAAAATTTATAAAAAAAAAGAAAATCTGTTTCCCCAAATATCAAAATATAGCAGACTCCTGTGGTACCTTGCTCTGCTGCCTTTATAGGCTGATGATTAAACACCTGAAAAATGACAACATGGACAGAGAGAGAAGGAACTGAAGGAGTTATGCATGGCCAGTGGAGGAGGAAACAAACTCTTTTCTCCTTGTATAGGAGTAAGAAATCTCTTTCCTCTTAAATGGATATTAGGGTCTGGCCTTTGTTCTCTTAAATTATAGAAAAGTAGGACTGTATTCTGGGCTGCAGAATCAAACTTGTTTTGAAAATTTTCCCTTTTGACTTTGTCTGACTGTGTTACCTAAAGGAAAAAAATACACAGTGCTTTTTGTTCCTGTATTTTAAAATACATTGGGGGATGTGTTTGAATTTTTTGCCAGGGAGTTTGATACTGTAGAGAAAACATGAGCTTTGAAACTTCAGGCAAATTTGAATTAGTCAGGAAGCTGGGATGGCTCAGCGGGTTAAGTGCTCGCTTTACAGCCCTGGAGCCTGAGGATCGAATCCCAGCCCTGACCCAGGCAGACCCATCTGATGAACTGGGGTGTGCCTCCAGTTCAATTTTTGCTGGGGCCTATGAGGGAAGGTCCTGGCCCACTTCCTGCCCTGAGCAACCCCATGCCCACCTGTGGAATGAAACTACATGGAAAACTAATGCTGTCAACTCTGGAGACGGCTCTGGGCCCACCCCCTTCTCTCTGTCTCTCTCTCTGTTAAAAACCAATAAAAATAAATCTTTAAAAAATTTTTTTGGGGGAAGCCAGGATGGCTCAGTGGGTTGGGCGCTCACTTTGCAGCGCCGGGGACCAAGGATCGAATCCCGGCCCCGGCCCGTGCGGAACCATATGCTGAACTGGGAGCTCCCCTAGTTCAGTTCTCTCTCTGTCTCTGTATATCTCTCTCTCTCTCCTCTGTCAAAATAAATAAATTTAAAAAAAAAAAAATTTTTTTTTGAATTAGCCTTTTGACTTATCATCTGGTGAGTTCTGCGACCTTAGGCCAGTTCCTACTTTGAATCTTCTCTATAAAATGGGGATATTATCTAATTCACAATTCTTTTTTACTTTAAAAAATCTCTCAGGGGAAGCTGGATGGCTCAGTGGGTTAGGCACTCACTTTGCAGCGCCGGGGACCGGGGATCGAATCCTGGCCCCGGCCCATGCGGAACCATATGCTGAGCTGGGAGCTCCCCCAGTTCAGTTCTCTCTGTCTCTGTATCTCTCACTCTCCCTGTCAAAAAAAAAAAAAAAAAAAATATATATATATATATATATATATATATATAATCTCATTTAATACATGCTTACTGCAAGTCATCAGTATAAAATTGTATAAAAAGGTAATTCATCTTTCCTCCTCATTTCTGTTTTGTTGTGTATCTTTGTATACTTTTTTCTTCTGCATATACAGGTACACAGGTGCTTAATATATGACCTCTCTTACCCTAACCTTCACTTAACAGAACAGATGCCCTCCATTTCCTAAAGTCTACACTCTTAATACCCCAAGTGCTTTTGATCCAACAGTTGAATTGTGCTCTTGACAAGAGTAATTTGTGTTTGCTGCCAATCTAGTGTGTGCTGATTATATTTGTCACGTGACTATTATATAAACCAGTAAAATAGCAATGCAAAAAGTTTTTCTTTATCTGAAAACTACATTCTTTGGAAAGGCTTTAATGGGGCAAGTTGCTGAAAAAATTGCTGTTCACTTAGATGTGGACAAGATAGGTATAAAGACATTTCTGGGAAAAATCTTTGAGATAAGGATTGTGCATTTAACCACTTGGCAAATGTTTGAAATTGTACTTCAAGAAATCAAATCAATGTCTTAGGGATATGAATTATGCTAGAAAGACCTCAAAGAATGTCAGTGGGCCCATTCCCTAAAGAAAAGGGTAGGTTTTCATCAAAAGATTGCTGCATAAATGTGTATACTTTATATTTAAATAAAGTATTTAAGTAATGTCTGGAATGTTTTTATTTTTCACTTTAAGTTATGTTTTAATTAATTGACTAGTTAAGGGTGTCATTGGTTAAGAGAACTCTGCTTTCTTTGTCTTGAGATAGAATCATATTATGCTTATGAAAGTCAGCATGGCAAGTTAAAGTCATGATGACTTGCTATGGATAGGCTGACCAGACATATTGTTTTAAACAGGACAGAAAACAATGCTACTGTCCCATTTCAGACTGTACGTCTGGTCAGTGTACTGACACCTTGAATTTAGCCAGGTGAGACTAGACTGACCAGACGTACTGTGTGAAACAGGACAGTACAGGTTTCTGTCCTGTCTAAAATGGTACATCTGGTCAGCCTACCAATGGAGTAAAACAGCCTGGATTTGAATTCCACCTTCTCCAGTTACAGTAAGTCTTCATTTAACATTGTCACTAGATTCTCTGACTTTAAGTGAAATGACATATAATGAAACCAATTTTTCCTTAGGCTAGTTGATACAAACAAGAGCTAAGTTCCTATGGTGGTACTTCATCAACTGTTAACAGTGAAACAAGACTGGAGGCTGAATGAAATGATGTTGAGGACCTGTTGTCTTACTAAGTTTGCAACCTTGAGCAAGTTATTGACCTTTCTGCCATAGTTTTTTCATCTGTGCACTGATACTATTACCTCAGTAATTGTTAGTATATGTATCTAAAGCACTGGCAAATATTAAGAAGTCAAATGTTAAGCATTATAATTATTACTTTGTAATTTTAGTAGACAAGGTGAACAATCAGGTGGTTTTCATGTTTTGGTTTCTTACTAATAATGTTGCAGTGCATATCCTTGTACATGTACATCTATTCCATTGTCAATCAACCTTATTTGGCACTTACTATGTGTTAGTTATAGTTTGGGGCACAGGATACAGCGGTATATTAAGCATAATTTTTACCTTGTGGAGTTCACATTGCAGTGGGAGGAGACCATGAATAGTCAGAATAAGTGAAATGTGTATTATGTTAGTGATAAATGCTTTGGAGAAAAATTAATAGATTTTGAGACGATGAGTGTTTATTTTAAATAAGATCATCAAGGAAAGGCTTCACTGAGAAAGTGTCATTTGTGCAAAAACCGGAAGGAAGTATAAAACAGGATTCCAGATTCTGGGAATAAGGTATTCAAGAGTCTTGAGGGATAGTCTTGAGTTACCTTGTTCATTCCTGGTAAGGAGGCCAATGTGGCTAAAGCTGAGGGAGAGGAAGAAAGCAGTAGGAGATAAGAAAGTAGGTCAGAGAGTTGAAGGCAGGGCCAGTTCATAGAAGGCCTTATAGGCTATTGTAAGGATTTTTTTTTTTTTTAAGATTTATTTTTATTGTTTTTGACAGAGAAAGAGAAGGGGGAGGGCCCAGAACAGTCTCCATAGTTGCACATCATCGGTTTTTCTAACATATTTATTTATTTATTTTTATTGCTTTTTGTCAGAGAAAGAGAAAGATACAGAGACAGAGACAGAGAGAGAACTGAACTGGGGGAGCTCCCAGTTCAGCATATGGTTCTGCGCGGGCCGGGGCCGGGATACGATCCCTGGTCCCCGGCGCTGCAAAGTGAGCGCTCAACCCACCGAGCCATCCCGGCTTCCCCCGGTTTTTCCACATAGTTTCATTCCACAGGTGGGTGCAGGGCTGCACAGGGCAGGAACTGGGCCAGGGTCTCACCCCAGTGAGAACTGAACTGGGGGCACTCCCCAGTTCAGCATATGGGTCCGCACAGGCCGGGGCCTGGATTTGATCCTTGGTCCCCGGGCTGCAAAGTGAGTACTTAACCCACTGAGCCATCCCAGCTTCCCCTATTGTATGGATTTTGACTTTAACTCTGAGGTAGGATGGGAAAATTTTAAGTAATGACAGGATTTATGATTTATTGGGGTTACTGGCTATATTTTGAGGATAGCTTAAGGGCAGATAAGGGAGGGGTAGGGAGACCAATTAAGAGATTTTTGCAGAATCCAGGATGCTTAGGTTAGAATGAAGGAGGAAATAGTCATGAGGAGTACTTCCCTTATTCAAGGGGCACACATTCAAGACCCCCAGTGGATACTTGAAACCACGGATTGTACTGAACTCCATGTGTACTGTGTTTTTTCTATGTGTACATTTTCACTTAAACACTTTATAGTCAGTGTCTTCGGCATTTCTGAATTGTCAGCCTCACTACTTTTGTGCTAGGGGGCCATTATTAAGTAAAATAAGGGTCACTTGAGTATAAGCACAGCGATACCACAGAGACAGCTTTAAAATGGCTACCACTAAATGACTAGTGTATACAGTATAGATATGCTGGACAAAGGGATGGTTCATGTCCTGGGTGGGATGAATGATGCAGTACAAGATTTCATTATGCTACTCAGAATGGCATGCAATTTAAAATTTATGAATTGTTCTGGAATTTTCTATGAAATATTTTTGGATGTATCCAAAATTGGGGAAAATGAAACCCCGGACAAGTGCGGACTACTGTATACATAAAGGAGAAAAGATCAGAGAGCTAAGCTCTGGGGCATGTCAGACTGAAGCATTCTAAGGATATAATGAGGACCTAGCAAAGGAAACTAAATAGTAAGGGAGCTAGGAGGAAAAGCAAATAGGAATGTGTGGCACAGATGCAGGTTGGTAGGTTGGTGTGCTCATTAGAGCTTTTGATTATTTTTTCTGGGAAATAGGAAGCAAGATCATGAACTAAGAATAAGGATGGAGAAGGTGTTAGAAGTTTGAGAAGAGAGGCTGCATGGTCATCTAGGAGAGTGGTAGTGAATGGATTAGACAATTAGTATAAAGACCAGGCAGTATTTACAGAGCCATTTGAAGTTAGTGATCATCAATTTAAAGTAAGACCAGTCAGCCTACTTTAACTGAGGATACAGGTGCAGAGTAGGCAGAGATTGGTACGTATTTTAAAAGGTGGTTATCCAAGGGAATATGATTATGGTAGAGCAGCAAAGGAGTTGAGTATGTGTGCAAGAGAGGGGTTATAATATTTGACTATAGACTTTATGAGGGTAAGATGGCAAGTGAGGACATGAGAGGTGCTGAGGTACAGTACAATGAAAAGGTAGTAGGATCAATGGATTATAGGTCCTGGCAGAATTGAAGAATTTAGAAACAGTGCATTAGAAGGACGAAGCTGAAGAGAGGTAGAAGGATGTGGTGGGGGAGTGTGGAGGGGCTTGCGGTTATTGATAGTTGGTGAGGTCTGTTTGACCCCAGGAATGAATGGAGGAGTGGCAGACAAGGAATTGAGACATAAGTATTTAGAACAGTTATGCAAATGATGTGATCAACAGGATACTAATAGAGTTGGAGAGAATGACAGGAAGCCAGGAGCTACATTTTTAAAGTGGAAGGCAGTAATTTGTATTAAGCAAATAATGCCAACAAGGAAGAGATAAATAGTACCGTGTACACCAGTGGTGTGCAACCTTTTGCCCTCCTTGGGCCACACTGGAAGAATTGTCTTGGGCCACACATAAAATACATTAACAATTGCTGATGAGCTTTAAAAAAAAAAAAAATGATTGTAAAAAAAAAATCTCATAATGTTTTAAGAATCTGTGTTGGGCCTCATTCAGAGCCATCCTGGGCCACAGGTAGGACATGCCTGGTATACACTGATGAAATTTTCAGATTTGAAGGTGTTTTTGATGTCATGTAAACGTTTATTGAGCATTTTCTTTTAAGTGCTGTTGATCTGCTGTATTGAGTCCTCCCAATAAACATGGTGGTTCTAGTATTGGTGAGTAAACTAGGGTCAGTAGGTAATTTACACAAGATTTATAATGATGAGCTTAGATTTGGTTCCAGAACTCTGGATTCTTTCCTGGCACCTAGCACTGCCTCTGGTGCTATGTTGATTTGTTTTCAATTAAAGGTAAGTGAGTGGTGCCAACAGAAAGAGCTATGTGGCAATTTAAAGAGAAAACACAGCAAAGGAAGTTTGAAGGGTTATTCTAATCCTACCCTTCATTACTAGTGGTAATTGTCTTAATCTTCATGAAGGTAGAATTTTTAAGGAGAAGGGAAAAAGAATCCCCAAAGTGGGAATGAACACAAGGGTAGTTCTCTGACTTCCGTACCTAGAAAGTACCTAGAAATACGAGAGAGAAAATGGGAGAGGGGGCTTCAGGGAAAAGCCAAGTTTCACTTAGATTAACATGACAATGAAAGAAATGTTCCAAGAGGTTAAGGATGCAGGAGATGTTGCTTATACAGCAGGGCTGTTATTTCTGCAGAACAGAATCCTAACGATGTGACAGAGAGGAGGGGGAAGGGTTCAGAGCAGTCTCCATAGCCGAAAGCATTAGTTTTTTTCTATAGTTTCACTCCATAGGTGGGCACCAGACTGCGCAGGGCAGGAACTGGGCTGGGAGCCTCCTGCATAGGCCCTGGTGAGAACTGAACTGGGGGCACACCCCAGTTCAGCATATGGGTCCACATGGGTGGTGGTGGGATTTGATCCTCAGGCCCCCGGGGCTGCAAAGGGAGTGCTTAGCTTAACCCGCTGAGCCATCCCAGCTTCCCTGATTAAATTTTTATTTATGTGTTTTACAGTCAGTTGAGTTTGAGTAGCTAATGCAGCCACTTATTTTAAGCTATTTTAAATAGGAAAGAGTAGGGACATAAGAGTGAAAGGTTGGCTAATTGGCCTCTATTTTTTAAGAAAGAATGTAGGTATCCCCTGGTATATAGAAGGTTTGCTTTCTGGCCAACTTGGTTGCAGAATAAAATTAAAATGCTGATTTTGAGATTCAATCCCATTGTTCCATAAACTCCTGATTACAGATGAGATTGAGCTGCTTTTTGTCTGTTTATGGCTAGGTATTATAAATTGCCTAATGTTCATTTTCTGTTGGATTATTTGTAGGAATTCTTTACGTGTTTTTAGAAAGGAATATTGGTCATGTATAGCAAATAGTTTCTCATGACATCATTTATCTTTGATTTTGTTATCATTTCACTTACATTTGTTTAAAATTGTTGTCATCATTTTGGCATTCTCCTCAAACCCTTCCAACTTTAGGATTTTCAGTTTTGTTTAAGAATGCCTTCCACATAATGTATACAAATGTTCTCTCTAGTTTCTTTAAAATATTTTACAGTTTATTTTTAAAATCAGATCCTTAATCCATGGAGAATTTTCTTTTTTGTATGTATGAGAACTTAACCTTGGGGGAAGCTGGGATGGCTCAGGGGATTAAGTGCTTGCCTAGTAGCCCCAGGTACTGAGGATCCAATCCCAACCCTTGAGGACCTATATGCTGAACTGGGGTGTGCTTCCCATTCTGGAGACCCCCAGTTCAGTTCTAACTCCCCCCCCAATTCAGCCCCTGACTCCAGGGGGGAGTGCCCCCAGTTCATTTCCCGCCTTTCATGGTCCCCACCCACCTGTGTGGAATGAAACCATGTTGAAAACTGATGACGCACAACTATGGAGACTGTTCTGGGCCCTCCCCTTTCTCTCTGTCTCTGTATCTCTCTCTCTCTCTCTCTCTCTCTCTCTCTCTGTCAAAAATAAATAAACAAACAAACATTTAACTTTGATGAAATCCAATTTAGTTGTATCTTTTATTGCTTATACTTTTGGTGTCACATCTAAGAAACCATGGGCTAATCCAGGGTGAGAAAGATTATGCCTATTAAGAATTTTGCAGTTTGGTTCCTTTTTAGTTAATGGGTGTGAGGTAGGGATCCAGCTTTATTATTTTGCACCATTTTTTGAAAGATTATTTTTTTCCTATGACATTGGAACCATTGCTGAAAACCAGTTGACCATAATAACTAAGAGTTTGTTTCTGGACATCATTTCTGTTTTCATCAATCTGTATCTTTATGTGAGTACTACATTGTCTTAACTATTGCAGCTGTATAATAAGTGTAAAATCAGGAAGTGTGAGTTCTCCAACTTTGTTCTCTTTTAGAATTATGTAGGCCAGGGATTCCCAACCCTGTGCCCGCGGGCACCATCCCGGTTTGTGTGCGCCCACCATTATTTGACTGCATCAGAAGTTTTTCATAAACACTGAGTAAAACTATAATTTATTTTTATACATTTGTTAGAATTTTAAAATATTGTTTGAGTGTCTACACAGGTTTATTATATTCATTGGTATGTTTCCGATATCGTATGTATAAGTTTTTCCCTAGCTTTCGCCTTTGTACATGTCGCGTCTTGTTTAGCCGCTGCACTCTTTAAACTCTCCTCCACCCAACCGGGAGACGCGAAGTTGCCATTTTGATTGCGGTTGCTGGATTGATTGGGTCGTGACGGTTAGCTAGGATCACAGTGTTTTTGATATATTCGATTTTAAATGAACTAAAAGCGAGGTAGGTAATCTATTATTATGGTGGCAATTTGATATGATATTGTAGTTCTATAACTCTTTTTATTTTTATTTTTTTAGTCCTAAAATGAGTGGACCAAATAAGAGAAAACGAACCTATAATTTTAACACAGACTGGGAGGAGTCATATTGTTTCATTAATTTAAAAGGTAAATGCGTTTGCCTGTTGTGTGGCAGTAGTATCGCAGTGCCGAAAAAACATGTTGAACGTCACTTTCAGACAAGTCATACCACTTTTGATACGAATTATCCACTTAAATCTGAAGTAAGAAAGAAAATAATAAATCAACTAAAATTAAGTTTAACTACTCAACAGACTGTTTTCACTAGACATGTGGAAAAATCTAAAAAGGCAACCATTGCTTCTTTCAAAATTTCTCACATG
>PVKE010034491.1:0-17371 GCA_004027555.1 Craseonycteris thonglongyai
GAAAATGATCAGTACCTAACTCTTCATTCCCTATCTCAGAGATAAATGAGAATAGGAAAATTCTAACATCTCTGAATATAATTAATGATAATGATAGAACTATCATTTGATGAGTTGGGTTCTTGGGTGTTTAATGTAATAGTGATAGAAAAATATGTAGAGATTAGTATATTAATTATAAATTATATTAATGGTCTCCAATTTATTATCACTTTTGGCAAATAATTTTTAAAACCTTCAAAATGCCATCTGTTGATTTAACAAAGTCATAGGGACTTGGTGTTAGTTACAGGGACTACGAGACCTACCTAAAGAAGAGGAAAGTGAGATAGAAAGAAGAAAAAAAAAAAAGAATATGAGAATGTGCCACACGTCATTATGTACCTAGCAAAGATGATTTGATAGTAGAATAATATTTTTGTAATGATAACATATTTTATAGTGTTTTTATAAAAGTAGCAAGGTAAATAATTTACTGTCTCTTAGGCTTTGATAATTTTGAATGTACTGTGTTAGCATTTTGTAACTTTCAGGAAACTTTCGGTTTATAAACTAACATTTTAACTTTTCTATTTGAAATTTTTTTAGGAACAGAATTGTATCTGTTTTTCTCAGAAGACAATTCCACAAGGTAAGAAATTGTTAATATAGTATTAAGATAAAGTTGAATACAGACTTAATTGCTCTTGATACTTTTAAAATTCTTTCCTCCATTTTATTTCATTTAGATTTATTGTATTGTTTTGAGAGAAGGTAAGCAAGAGAAAGAGACAGAGAGCAGGGGGAGGGCCCACAGCAGTCTCCATAGTTGTTCATCATTAATGTTTTCACATAATTTTATTCCACACAGGTGGATGTGGGGCTGCACAGGGTGGAACTGAGTTGGGGGCCTTGCTCATGGGAGGCGAGAACCTCTACCACCGTCCTGGTGGTTACAGTTGCATGCTGCAGTTCAGCATATAGGTTTGCTCAGGCCAAGTCCAAGATTTGATCCCCAGACCACGTGGTTGAAAGGCAAACTCTGAACCTGTTGAGCTATCCCGGCATCCTCCTATTTCATTTCTTGATTGTTACAAGATTTTCAAGGATTTGTTAGTGAACCTTTTCTATTTCAGAATTTGCTAGCAAGGTAGGGCTAAAAAGGTGTGATGAAAATAATTACCTTTAAAACATAAATATTGCTTTTCATGGTCAGAGCTTATTCCTAGTATCTTGAAGAGTAGGTTTGTGCATTTGAGGAAAAACTTTCTTTTGTTTCATGGGGGCCCATTTACCTTTTACCTCATTATCTGAATGACCTTGGAGAGTAGAGGTTTCATAGAAGCTTTCTTAGAGGCTTTAAGTTAAAGGAAATTACCTCCATTTCCACCTATGGAATTTGTGTAACTCCTATATTTAGGTTAAAAAGTAAAATTTTTTTTACTAGGTAGATAGTATAAGATTGAGTAACTTCTGGTATTTTTTTTTTTTAATCCTGAATGATCACCTTTACAATGGATTTAAAAGCATCAATACTTTATCTTATTATACTCCTTAGATTTTTGAAGGATGAAATGTTCAAGCGAGTGAATAGTAAAATCTCCTTATCAGTGTGCTTGTCCTGTCAGGAACTCAAGATCAATTACTTGGCAGCTTTAAGAAATTACTTTGGTTAAATTTTCTCAGGGACTTTTTAGGTATAGGTAGTAGTAGTAGGCTTTCTCTGACATACCAATTTTCAAATTCAGGTACAAGAATATTGAGTTAGTTATGCTCCTTAGTTTGTGTCATACACATCTTTTAGTCATTGAAGGACTGTTCTATTTTTTTTTTATAACTAGTCCCTATGTAAGTGACCTTTTAATGTATTTGATATGTATCCTTTTGATTGTGTCTTATAAAAGGTTTTATTATTTTATTTGCCTGTATTTTAATTATACTGTAGGTCTTGAACTAATTCTTGTAGTCCCCTCCACCTTCCTCCTGCTTTCTTTATTCTAAGATCTGGCCATGTTGCTGAGTATCATTCTGATTTGTCCTACTGGTGCATTGTATTCTAGGTTGTTTATTAAAACGAAGGTGTTAAATTTTTTAAATATTCAAGGCACATTAAAATGAGCATTCAAGAAAAGGCCAATTTGTGCTTATTTCTTTATATTAGAATTGAAGTTAAAGAATGCGAGTTCAATGTTGTGGAACATTAGCAGAAATATAAACATCTGTTTAGAAAGCTTTCTATCTAAGAGTGTGTTAGAACAAAGGAAAGAATTGTGGGACTTAACAAAAGCAAGTTTTCTTCTAGAAATAGTCCATTAAAATGGTTAGGTCTCAGCGTTAGCCCACAAAAGCTGAATAGTTGAAAGATACTAGTAATGTAGAACCTCTGCATTATCTACTACCTTTGAATTTCTATATTATGTTTGAACATGCCTCTTTTTTTCCTCTTATGTCTTTGAAGCAGAACCATATTCTGTGAATCCCCATCACTGAATCTAACACAGAGTAAGAACAGTACAAATGTAGGATTCTAAATTTGGGTGCAGAAACACAGTCTCATCTGTAGTAGCACAGTATCAACAGAAGCAATTGCTTTTGTATCTTCTAACTAGAATTTGTCAGAAAGTGGGGACAGTAGAAGCTCCAAGTTTGTGGTGATGGTATTCCTCCTCCTAGTGAAGAGGAGAGATGGGGAGAGGCTCCTGTGAGAGCATGGGGTGGGCCATGACATTAGGAAAGGCTAAAAAAAACCCCAATGGTCACATCAAAGAGGATCTTCCATCATGTAGAAAAAGCTAAAGTTAACCTTATTGAGAGCAATTTTTTGTGTGTGAGAAGAGGATCTTAGGGGCATTTAGTTCTGGAGGCTAGGAAGAATATGGAACAGATTCAGTAATGAAATGAAAAAGGGTAAGGAAATAACCCATTTGCTAAAAGTGAAGCCAGTGTTGAGGCTTTGTGAAAGAAGTAGTCACTTATATGCCAACACATTTTTATAACATCTTTGATAGCAAGACAGTCAGCTCTTGAAGTTGATACTGGTTTGGTATCCAATCCATGCATTGTTAAATACGTCCCCCACTCTTTTTAAAAGTAACAAATCAGAGAATTAAACATCAGGTAACATAGTCTCCTTCTCTAGTTTCTTAGATTTTTGAGTATTTTTTATGGCATAATAATTTCATTATTCTTACTTTATGTTAACACATGGCATAAGTAAAACAGATTGTACTCTCATTTTACAAATGATGAAATCATAGTGGACTTAGCTTTAGATTCTTTGTACTAATCTATACTGCTATCTTATCAACTGATACTTTGTTCTGTGTAGATGGTGTAATTAGTAGGATAATTTTAACTTGAAAGAAATGTTTCTAACTAGGAAGAATCTTATAGCCTGAAAAGTTTAAAAAACAGGTATACAAACAAAAGTAAAACCAATGAATAATGTATGTGATAGTCATTTAACCTTAAGGTTCACTAAGCATTTATTTTTTTTATTAAGCATTTATTATATTAGTATGGATTTTAATCCATATTAAAATCAGTCCATCACTGTTTTTTTTTTAAACATTTATATTTGTTTTTGACAGAGAAAGAGAGAGAGAGAGACAGAGAGACAGAGAGAGAGAAGGGGGAGGACACATAGCAGTCTCCATAGTTGCACATCATCGGTTTTTCCACATAGTTTCATTCCACAGGTGGGCATGGGGCTGCACAGGGTAGGAACTGGGCCGGGGTCTCACCCAGGTGAGAACTGAACTGGGGGCACTCCCCAGTTTAGCATATGGGTCTGCACAGTCCGGGGCCGGGATTCGATCCTTGGTCCCTGGGGCTGCAAAGTGAGCGCTTAACTCACTGAGCCATCCTGGCTTCCCCCCACCACTGTTATATAGAAAATTATTTCATAAATATTTCCAATTTAGAATTAGTGTCATAAATTGAGATTTTTTTTTTTTTACTTTTAAACATGCCAATGTACTTTCCTTAAAGATTAATTTTGATGAATGAAAGATTAGAATCACTTTATGGGTATGAAACAGTTTGATCTCACATATCTCATAATATGGTAATCTCTTCCCCAAAAATTATTTGTTTGTAATATGAAAATTAGGCAAACTAACATAAACCTGTATTTTTTATCCCATGAGACATAATTTGGTTCAGTCCCAGCTCTAGTGGTATAAGCATTCGATCAAAATTGGTTTTGAGTAATCCAGTGCTATCCTCGGTCATTCTATTATAGATCTAGAGAGTCTTCAGATATGCTCGCCATTTTGTTTCAACACCTAGTTTACATTTGAGTGTGTGTGAAGATTGTGAGAGATTTCACATGAAGGTAGTGGGATAAATTTATTGACTCATAGTCTGTTGAGTAGATTAGAGTTATAGGACTTTGCAGTTCAACAGTGTTTTGTTGTTCAAAAATAGGCTCTGGGGGAAGCCAGGATGGCTTAGTAGTTAAGTGTCAGTTTTGCAGCCCCGGGGACCAGGGATCGAATCCCGGCCCCGGCCCGTGTGGACCCATATGCTGAACTGGGGAGTGCCCCCAGCTCAGTTCTCACCGGGGTGAGACCCCAGCCCAGTTCCTGCCCTGTGCAGCCCTGCACCACCTGTGGAATGAAACTATGTGGAAAAACTAATGATGTGCAACAGTGGAGACTGCTCTGGGCCCTCTCTCTGTCTCTGTATCTCTCTCTCTCTCTCTCTCTCTCTCTCTCTCTCTCTCTCTCTCTCTGTCAAAAACAATAAAAATAAATCTTAAAAAAAAAATAGGCTCTGATGTTAAAAAGACAGGCCTTCTGATTGATTTCTTATTCTACATTAAGGCTTCAGATGTTATAGTTCAATTTAAGTAAATTTGAACTTTCAAAAATGTGGATAGTTTACCATTTTATTAAAGAACACAGTTATTTCATTTACCTTTATGTTTTCATGTTGTACTCTTCTTTAGAATTCCATCTGAGCTGCCTTGAATTTATTTTCTTTAGCTACTTGCTTTTAAATTAAAAAATAATAACCCCAAAACCAAACTTATAATAGATTGAAACTTACTGCCACAAACAAAAGTGCTGATCAAGTTAAACCAACCCCTGTAATGTGTATTGAAAGGAAAATCTCTCCTCTTTCCCCCAATTTGAAGAACAAGCACTTTCCCTGCCAAGAAGGGCTGACTTTAAATGCACCAGCTGTCCATATTTGGAGCATAGGGTTGCTAAGGTGACCATGGCTGTTTGGAGAAAAATGTAGCTAAGAGGGCAAGTTCTTGATTTGTGAGCTGAGGGAAGGAATGTGGCGTGATTGTGCAGCATTCCTCCTAATCACATGCTCACAAAGTAGAAACTGTAAGTCTGAGTGCTGGAATTTGTGTGGTTAAAATCATTTTGTTGTCATGTGAGCCAAAGGCTTATAGTTTAGATTGAAAACATCTACCATATATATGTGTGTGCATTTTTTGATAAAGGAGAGGATGTTTTGCTGGTGGGTGAAATGGAAATGAATTTATTTGCTTGATGGACACGTGCTTTCATATTATGTAAAAAAATAAAATAAATTTAGGGTAAATGTTCTCTCCAACTCATCTCTTCAGTCATATATCATGTTAATAGTTTTCTGAGTGAATGATGCATTATACTTATTGTTTTGGCACTTTTAATTTTGAAAATTATTTGATGTCCTAAGAATATATTGTCTGTTTGCTCCATTTTCTTGCTTTTTGGGTTTTTTTTAAGTTCTTACTCTTTCCAATGAGTAATAGAGATCTGATTTTAATTATCAGATGTTTCTTCTCTGAAGCATCCTAAGATAGATTCTGGCTTTTGGTTAAAAAAATACAATTCAGGAGCAGTGGACATGATCAAACCAGCACCCCACTTGCTATTTAGATTTTACCATGGGCATTGTTTCTAATATTTGAAATAAAATGTAGACACAGATATTGATACAGACACTTACTGAACCATGAGGTTTTTATGCTTATCAGCAAATACTACAATAATGTGCTGAACTTAAATGAAAATATAAATGTATAATATGAGTATTTAAGATGTGAAGTCGTTGGAATATTGGCAGTTCTGTATTTATTACATTAGCATCATTTTTTCTTAATCAGATAGTCTACTTGCTTTGACATGATTGCTGTTTGTTTGATTAATTTATAAAATACTAAGGGAAATTAAAAGATAAAAATTATTTCATCTTTTAATTTGGTTGGTTAGTTAGCGTTTCTCATGTGTATCTTGATCACTCCTGATGGCATTGAATATCAACTAAAAGCTGCATTGTCTTGCTTTGCACATTTAATTCTTAAATATAGTAATTGATTTTTATGAGGGGTGTAGAATATAAATTCACTCTTTTCATGTGGTTAATGAATTATCCCATCACTATTTATTGAAACGAATAAAAAATACTCTGATATATAAAATTCTCTGTCATAAATCAAGTTTTCATATATGGCAGTTTTATTTCTTTAATTCTGTATCATTAGTCTATTTGGCCCTTGAACTATTACTATATTATTTTAGATGGGCAGATACTCAAAGTTTTGTTTCTTGTCTTTATAACATCAAGGGAAATACTTTCAAATTTCGCCATTTAAAATGACACGTGTAGATTTTTTTTTTAGATGGTCATTATCAAGTTAAAGAGGTTTTATTGTAATCTTATCCAGCTAGGAGATTTTAATTATGAATAGACCTTGAGCTCTGTCAAAAAAAGGCTTTTATGTAACTTTAGCAATGATCAGAATTATCTCTCCTTGATCTGTTAATGTAGTCAGTTACATTGGCTTTCACATTAGGTTAACTAAGTATTCCTGGGATAAAAAACCCAATTTAGTCATGCTGGGTTATCTTTTTCTTTTTCTTTTTTTTTAAAATAAATTATTAGTCTTGGTTTGCTCACTTTTTTTTTTTTTTTAATATATATTTTTTTATTTTTTTATTTTTGACACAGAGAGACAGAGAGAGAGACAGAGAGAGAACTGAACTAGGGGAGCTCCCAGTTCAGCATATGGTTCCGCACGGGCCGGGGCTGGGATTCGATCCTCGGTCCCTGGCGCTGCAAAGTGAGCGCCTAACCCACTGAGCCATCCGGGCTTCCCCTGCTTACATTTTTGTTTAGAATTTTTATATGTGTTCATGAATCAGATTGGCTTGTAATTTTCTTTTCTTATAGTATCCTGGTTGGTTGGCTTCTTAAAAACTCTTTGTAATGATTAAAAAATTTTTAGTTGTAGTAAAATACAACTAACACAACATAAAATTTGCTCTCTTGCCCATTTTTTAAGTGTACAGTTAAGTAGCATTAATTATATTCACATGATTGTACAACCAATTTCCAGAAACTTTTCATCTCGTAGAACTAAAACTCTGTACTCATTAAACAACTCCTATTCCCCGCTCCCTGCAGCCCTTGGCAAGCACCATTCTACTTTTTGTGTTTATGAGTTTCATTACTCTAGATACCTCATGTAAGTGAGACTATACAGTGTTTCTTTTTTTGCTTAGCTTATTTCACTTTGTACAGTATTGTCAAAGTCCATCCATAGTATCTGTCAAAATCCCCCACCCCCTTTTTATTGTTAAATTTATTAGGATTACATTGGTTAGCAAAAATTATATAGGTTCCATATATACAAGTCTTTCCATCACCATATATTTAGCTCCCCCTCTCTCCTCTCCCATCTGCTTTCCCCTTATCCTTAGGTAATCACTGTTTAGTGACTATGGACTATGTCCAAGAGATTTTTTGTTGTTGTTACTTTCAGTTTTACATTGCACGTATGAGTGAAGTCATATGGTTCTTAGCTTTTCCTATCTGGCTTATTTCACTTAGCATGATCATCTTAAGTTCCATCCATATTGTTGCAAATGGCAGAATTTCATCTTTTCTTATTGCTGAGTAATATTCCATTATATACATACATGTGCCATGGCTTTTTTATCCAGTAAACTATTAAGGGGCACTTTGGTTGTTTCCATGTCTTGGCCACCGTGAACAGCGCTGAAATGAACATTGGGGTACACAGGTTTTTATGGACTAAGGTTTTCAAGTTGTTTGGGTAGAAAATTTCCCTTTTAAGGCTGAATAACATAATGTATGTATAAACGTTTTGTTGGGGATGCCGGTATGTCTCAGTGGGTTGAGCACTCCCTTTGCATCCCTGAGGTCCGAGGATTGAATCCTGGCCCAGCCTGTGAAGATCCATATACTGACCTGGGGTGTGGCCCCAAGTTCAGTTCTTGCTGGGGCAAGCTTCCCATCTGGGAGGCCCCGGCCTGGTTCTTGCCCTGCATGGCCCCCTGCCCATCTGTGTGGAATGAAACTGTCGAAAACTGATGATGTACAACTAAGGAGACTGCACTGGGCCCTCTCTCTGTCTCTCTGTCAAAAAACAATAAAATAAATCTTTAAAAAAAAAACTTTTGTTATTCATTCATCTATCAGTGAACAGTTATGTTACTGGAGCTGGATAGCCATATCAAAAGAGTGAACTTGGACTCTTACCTTACATCTGTATAAAAATTAACTCAAAATAAATTAAAGACCTAAACATAGACATAAAACTATAAAACTCTTAGAAGACATAGGAGGAAAGCTTCATGACATTGGATTTGGCAATGATTTCTTGGACATGACACCAAAACGACAGGCAACAAAAGTTAAAGCAGATAAATTGGATTACATCAAAGTTAAAAATTTATATGTGTCAAAGAAAATAATGAACAGAGTAAGAAGGCAACCTGTGGAATGGGGAAAATATTTGCATATCTGTATAACTGATATGGGGTTAATTTCCAGAATATATAAAGAACTCCTACAACTCAGCAATAATAACAACAAAAATCAAATAACCCAATTTTAAAATGGGCAAATGACTTGATATTTCTCCAGAGAAAATATACAGATGGCCAACAATCATGAAAGATACTCAACATCAAGTCATTAGGGAAATGCAAATCAGAACTATAATGAGATATCACCTCACACCCATTAGGATGGCTAATACCAAAGACGAAACAAAACAAAAACAACCAGAAAATAAGTGTTAGCAAGGGAGTGGAGAAATTGGAACCCTAGTACACTTCTGGTGGGAATGTAAGTGGTGCAGCCAATGTGTAAAATAGTATAACAGTTTCTCAAAAAATTACTCATAGAATTCCCACATGATCCAGCAATACCACTTCTGTATCTATAACCGTAAGAATTCAAGCAGGTACTCAAAGAGAACCTCTTCATCTATGTTCATAGCAGCATTCTTCATAATACCAAAGATGAAAGTCCTCTAATAAATTGCTTTGTGAGCAAAGAGCTTGAAGTGGGAGTGAAAGTTCTGTGGCTATCTGGCAGACAAGTGCTCCACGTAGAGAGAACAAAAGTTACGAAGTCCCTGAGGTAAGAGAATGCTTCATGTATTCAGAAACAGCACGGAGGCCTGTGTAGAGGGGAAGAGTTGTACATGAAATCAGACACTGCAGCCAGAGGAGCAAGAAACAACACCGAAATATTTAGGACCCCATAGTCTGGACTGTTAAAATAGTTTTCAGTTTTTACTTCCAGGGAAATAGGGGAGACATGCACGATTTTGTGAGAAAAATGGTGAATGACTTTGAAATGGATATAAAATGATGAGTTGATATCTTGTTCATCCATTGGACATATCTCTGTCTCATTTTCTTTGATTTATTTTAATTTTGTATTTTGTAGAAAACTATTAAAATGGATAAGTCTTATCCATGGAAGTACAAATTAATTTTGTCTAGCCGAATGCAATTAATTGATTACTGCCCTGTGAATAAGAACCATTTCACATCTATTTGTAAATTCATTTCAGAATTTCTCATTCTCTACATTATGTGTGGTTTTCAGGAACTTCTGAAGTTTGAACCTGGTTCCCTCACCAGTTAATGAGTTAAATAATATCTTTGACTTATGTTCATTTTATTGTTTATAAGAGTCATGATTTTTATCATTAAAAAATTTATCCAGTAAACACTTTCCAATAGAAATATTCTGGTTTCTCTGTTCGAAAAGCCTGAAGCAGGGCAAGAACAGAGACAGAATCCTTCAATCAATGAGAAAGGCTATTGCAGAAATTGAGACAGCAATGATGGTAGCTTGAACCTGAGAAGCAGTGATGGAGATGATAAGCAGCTGTTGAACTTGGAATATATTTTAAAGGTAGACCTGAAAGGATTGATGGTTTGGATGTGGGATGTGAGAATGAGGTTTCAAGGATGACTACAAGATTTGGGTATATTTATTTTAGTAAAATTTAACAGAATTCTTTTAATAATTTTTAGGTTGGTAATTTTTATTTTTTCGTTCTTAGTCATTAAGCTGCTATAGCTAAGAAATGACTTTTATGAGGTATTTCTCTAATGGTTATAGTACAATATAAAATTACTGTATTGAATAACATCAGTGACAACTGTATCAGTCAGGGTTTTGGCAGGAAACAAAACACTGACAGTGTTAATAAAGTTTAATCAAGGAATTGTTTGCAGAGTGTAGGCAGGTTAAAGGAAACTAGCAACCAGTGATGATCAGGCTAGCTAGCAACATCTGTCTAAAAAGGTAAGGGTAAGGGAATGGTTTCTCTGAACCAGCAAGGACTGTGGGTGTAGGAGAGGGTTTCCTGATAGGAGCCATCAGTAGAGAAACTTTAATAGGGTATGGAGCCACAGCCAACCTGGCCTGCCAGTACTCCATGCAAGTCAGGCTTCTAGGGCACAGCTGGGTGGCAAGGGGGAGGGGGTCAAATGGAAAATAATCCAGCCGTGCAAACAATTTTTATAAACTGCCACAAAACAGACAAAAGCAAATAGGCAAACAAATTGATGTGCCGGAACTTTAAAATGAAAATAACATATTTTTTTAGTAGTAAAAAGTTATAAAAACTCAGTTGGGTAGGTTTTAATGACATTAAACAGAAGTATTATAGCTAAAACCAACCCTAAAAGTTTTTATATCAAGTGTGTTACTTTGGACCCAAGCCTATAAAAATGCCTTTATCATTTTTACTTAGAATTAATTGAATCAAATATTGAAAACATCATAGAACCATTACTTTACATTACTATTTAAAAGCTTTTTTGTTGTGTCTTTTCCTTTTTTTTTTTTTTAAGATTTATTGTTTTTGACAGAGACAGAGAGAAGGGGGAGGGCCCAGAGCAGTCTGCATAGTTGTACATCATCAGTTTTCAACATGGTTTTGTTCCACACAGGTGGACTGGGGCCAAGCAGGGCAAGTACTGGGCTGGGGGCCTCCCACATGGGAGGCATGCCCCCTTGAGCCAGGGGCTGAACCGGGCAAGAACCAAACTGGGGGCCTCCCGCATGGGACCCCTGTTCAGCATATGGGTCCACACAGGCCAGGGCCAGGATTCAGTCCTCCATCCCCTGGGGCTGCAAAGCAGCACTTAACCTGCTGAGCCATCCTGGCTTCCCCTTTTCCTTTCTTTTTAATGCAAAGTATTTCAGATTTAGTTTGGTTCTTGAAATCTACTTCATTTAAAAGAAAGCTCAAGTCATCTAGCTTAACCACTAGTGTGATCTAATGAACATTGCTAGTGATTGGGAACTCAGTATTTAAAAGGAACTCAATTTTTTGTTAGATAGATGGAAGTCTATTTTATTCTCATAGATGTGTGTGGGTTAGTCCAACTTCTGTTTCAGAAGCAAGTCAAATTTATTATTCCGTAAAACAGAAATTTGAGGACAGCTGACTATCTTTACCCTAATCTTACTTATTGCTAAATACTATTTTTTCCAAATTAAATCTGCAATCTTGCCTTACTGATTAGAAACTGCTCTTACCCCATCTCACCTAATATCACTCTTCCCTAAGCTTCTGTGATACCACTTTCGGAGATTTTGTTCCTGCTTCTTGGAGTGCCTATTCAGTTTCCTTTGTGGACTTTTCTTCCTCTGCAGTTCCCTTAAATGTTGGTGTTTGAGTTTCCATAGTAGGTCTTACTTTTCTTCTCACTAAGCAATCTCATCTCGTCCCATGCCTTGCATCCATAAGCTGATAGATGACTCTCAGATCCATATATCTCCAACTCAGATCTGTTTTCCTCACCTTCACATCTATATTTCTGTTTGCCTGTTGACCATTTCCATTTGGATATCTTACATGCACCACGATACATTCAATACTGAACTTACATGCTTCTCTAAACCTTGTATCCTTCCTGTGTTCCTTTTCCAGCTCAATTGGAAAATGCGGGTATATTCTTCGACTCCTGCTTTCCTTCCCAGTCTAATTAATATTAGGTATTATTGAGACTAACTTCCAAATGCTACTTCATCCTCTTTTCTCCATCTTCATTGTTCAGTTTTCCTATTTAGACACACACAAACACACACACACACACACACACCCCATTGTTACTACTGCACTAACTTCCAAACCTAACAATATAGGTAGCAGTGATGGGGTTTTTAACTTATTTATGAGGAAATGCAGATTCAAAGAGGTTAGATAAGAGCTCAGCACTCTCTCTAGCCCTGAAGCCCATGAAAACATGGTATCATGCTGCCTGGTTGGCATTATCAGAAATTGATACTGCCTTCTGGAGAAATTTAGAATGCCAAAAACAAAGCCTTTTATTTTAGATTCTAATGTTCTCTTTTTAAATACATGTAGATTGCAGAGCTGTTAGAATCCATATATCAATTACATACTTGTAAGAATTAAAATCTTGCCTTAGTCATACCCCACCTTCTAGTTAACAAGGATAGTAGTTTCAGAGAATTAAAATTTGCATGTGGGAAATTAAAAATTTTAAGGCTTTGACAAGAATATTTTATGTACATAAAACATTATGAGACTAATATTCTTTATACATAACTAGAATGAATTAAAACTTCATTGATTTTTTATTTTTATTTTTTTAAGAGGATTTAAAGTAGATAGTTTTTCAGCCAGTGCTGGTGAAGAAACAATTTGAAAGTGGGACAGAGTAAAATTTCTTAGAAATTCTGGCTCTTTTCTGTAGATTTTTCTTCACTTTTGTCTTTAAAAAAGAAAAAGTAAGCTTCTTGTCATTCTCTATCTCTGTCTGTCAGAAACAATGAAGTGAATCTTTTAAAAAAAGAAAAAGGAAGGCAATATTCTCACTGTTGCTTTCAAATTATATTTTATCATAAGTTGTACTCGGAGGGACTAGCCCCAGTGACCTTAGCTGTACTTTTGATTATAGCTCTTGAGAAGTAATTTCAGCATAGATGATTGATATCCTGAGTTTAAGATCAAGATAAATGTGAAGGAAAACAAACCATGGAAACTTTAGGGGAAGAGTGCATATTATATGCCTTTGTTAAAGTGGTAGACAGGAAAACTAAAAATTCTAAATTTGGCTTCCAGTAAAGTTTTGATTAATTTTTTCACTTCATCTCCCCATTTGAAGAATGGAAAAAATAGTTCCCAGAAGTCTACACCACAAGATTGTTTTCTAGACAAATATTTATCACAACTCAGAAGAACATTGGGTCTTAGGCCCTCTGAAATCCTATCACTTAGTTGTAACTATCATCTGGGAAGGAGCAAGGAAAGTATTTTATTTATTTATTTTTTTTAAGATTATTATTATTTTTTTAATTTTTATTGTTTTTGACAGAGAGAGACAGAGAAAGAAGGGGGAAGGCCCAGAACAGTCACCATAGTTACACATCATTGGTTTTTCCACATAGTTTCATTCCACAGGTGGGTGCGGGGCTGCACAAAATGGACCGGGGTCTCACCCCGGTGAGAACTGAACCAGGGGCATTCCTCAGTTTAGCTTATGGGTCTGCACGGGCCAGGGCTGGGATTCGATCCTCAGTCCCCAGGGCTGCAAAGTGAGCACTCAACCCACTGAACCATCCCAGCTTCCCTGGAAAATATTTTTTTAAACATCCTTTTGTTAGTGTTATTTGTAATAAGTTGATAATTTTCATTGGCTATTCTATATTTCATTGATCTAAGAGGCGTTTTCCAGTTTTATTCACTGAAATTTAAGTGTATCTTTAAATCATTGCCATGTAATAGTTTAATTGGCAACTTTTTTCCTTAGTGGTATATAAAATCTCAGCCTTAAAATCATTTGTGTCTCAGCTTTGATGTAAAACAGTATCTGTCTCTATTTAATATTTAAGTAATAGTAACAACAATAGTGACCTCCATACCTGAGGATCACTGTTTTGATAAGCCTCCATTTTCTTTATTTTTTAAGATTTATTTTATTGTTTTTGACAGATACAGACAGAGACAGAGAGAAAGGGGAGTGCCCAGAGCAGTCTTCATAGTTGTACATCATCAGTTTTCAACATGGTTTTGTTCCACACAGGTGGGTGGGGGCCACGCAGGGCGGGAACTGGGCTGAGGGCCTCCCACATGGGAGGCATGGCCCCTTGAGCCAGGGGCTGAATGTGGGGGTGAGAACCAAACTAGGGGCCTCCCACATAGGAAGTACACCTTAGTTCAACACATGGGTCCACACGGGCCAGGGCCAGAATTCGGTCCCCAGGACTGCAAAGCGAGCACTCAACCTGCTGAGCCATCCTGGCTTCCCTATTTTTTTTTTTAAAGATTTCTTTTATTGTTTTTGACAGAGACAGAGAGAAGGGGGAGCATTTTCTTAAATATAACCATGCACTGGAAACTAAGCAAAAAAGGGCTTCTGCTACTTAAAATTGCTGTTTTGAAGCTCATGAAGTAAAGATTATGTACTTTAACATACAATATTCCTTTGTCTCTGAATATAGGGCCTTATTTTGCACCTAGTCTTAATAGGCTTGAGCACCTGATTACAGAGACCACGAGGATTCGAAAGAGTAAATGAATGAATGAATAAACAAACACACAAATAAATAAATAAAAGCAGGGGATATTGGGATAGTTAACAGGTTGAGCACTTGCCTTGCAACTGCAAGGTCCAGTGATCAAATCCCGGCCTTGGCCCTTGTAAACTCATATTCTGAACTGCGACACAAATGGTAACTCCCAGGATGGTGACGAAGGTTCTCACCTCTCACACGGAGGCCCCCCGCATCCACCATGTGGAATGAAACTATGTCACAACTAATGATGTACATCTATGAAAACTGCTCTGGGCTCTCTCCGCTTATGTCTGTCTCTTTTCTGTCTCTCTCCCACTTTCTCTCTAGCAATAAATCTTAAAAAAAAACAAACGACACACCACAAAAAATGCACATACATTATTAAATGACAGTTCTGCTATCTACTACCAGCTGAAAATGAGGGTGACCAATAAAGTAAGAATTAAAAACTATTTTTAAAAGACAACATAAAACCAAGAACTGGCCACATAGCCCTACTTCAGTAAGGGCAGACACAACCTGACACATGTAAATCACCCTGATTACAGCTTGGAAAATACTCTTTATCAAAATGTACTCTGTCTGATTTCACTGGCCCTTTTATTAAGGGACAAAAATATTTTTTTTATTATTTTGATTGGGGAACATTTGTGGCTGATTTATAGTCCTTTCTATGGCTTAATGGAGTTTCCCTGAAAGTATTAAGGGAAAATAAAAAGCAACTTTTGTGAAACTTAACCCGTCAGACATCTGAAATAGCATTTGATTCTATAATCCCAGTGATCTCCAGACCCTGATCATTCTGCCTGTGTTGCTATTTAGGCCTTAGGGCTAAGGACTGGGCATGAGAGAGAAAAGAGCTTGTAGAGGAGAAAAGCTTAGAGAACACACTGTGGTACTGAGGAGTGTTTCTATAAGCTCTCAGTGGGTAGTTGTGCACCAGATGACTGACTGCATATTTCTATTTGGAATAAACCCAGACTATCTGTTTCCATAAATTCTTAGTATCGGGGGCCTTTCAGGACATTCCCTTAAGACATGAATTCTGAAAATAACTTTGCTGGCTGTGAGCACCTTTAGACTAAGTGGATGTTAAGTTCTACGTATTGGCAGATTTCCAGCATTTACTAATTAGGTTTTGCCTACTTAAATTCTCTTGGCAATTTCCCTTGGCTGCTGTGTTCTTCACACTCTGCCCTAACCTGTTTGTATGTAGTCTGCCTTTGGGCTCTGCTTAGACATTTATGGTTTTTTTCTAAAGAAGCTTTTAATAAAGTACTGATTTGTGTATTCTTTAGCTAATAATTTATTGCTGATTATAAAAGCAGTTCACACTCTATAGAAAATATAAAGAGAAAAATGATTTTCATCCTATCATAAATGAACCAAGGTTAACATTTTGGTGTGTTATAGACTAGTTTTATTCCCCCTTGGTTTATGTATTTTGTGTAGGAGTGAAATAGAAATAAGTATGAAGGTTATTTATATTTTTTAAAGATTTATTTTTTATTGTTTTGAGAGAAGGTGGGTGGGGAGAGGGGGAGAGAGAGAGAGAGATAGGGGGAGGGCCCTGAGCAGTCTCCATAGCTGTACATCATTAGTTGTGACAGGGTTTCATTCCACACAGGTGGATGTGGGGCCATGTGGGATGGAAACCAAACCAGGGGCCTCCCTCATGGTAGGTGAGAACCTTCACCACCATCCTCATGCTTGCCAGTTGTGCCCCAGTTCAGCGTGTGAGATTTAATGGACCTGGGCTGGCGTGAATATGAGGCAGGTGCTCAGCCCTGAGCTATCCTGGTATCCCCTGAAGGTTATTTTTTTCTTATAATGAGAATCCTCTCAAATTTTCTACTGGTCAGTAAGTGTAATTTTTAAAACATTTTATTTTTATTTTATTTTTTTTAATTATATTTTATTGTTAAATTTAATGGGGTGACATTGGTTGGTAACAATTAGATAGTTTCCCAATGTACAACTCCACATCACATCACCCATGCATTGCATTATGTGCCCAGCTCTCAGAATCAGGTCCCCCTCCACCACCATATATCTGGTGCCTACTCCCACCTCCCCTCACAACTCTCCCTCCCGCCTCCTCCCTCCTCTCCAGGTAAACATCAAACCATTGAGTGTATCCATAAGGCTGGTGCCCTCTCCCACCACCCCTCCCTCTCTCCCTCCCCCCTCCTCCCCTTCCCTCAGGCAATCACCAAGTTATTGAGTGTGTCCATAGGTCTCTGTGTCTTTGTTACTTTCAGTTTTATATTCCACCTATAAGTGAGGTCATATGTTTCCTGATTCTTTCATTCTGACTTATTTCGCTTAATAAGATGGTCTCTAGGTCCATCCATGTTGTCACAAATGACTGTATTTCATCATTTCTTATCGCTGAGTAGTATTCCATTGTGTAAATGTAGCACATCTTCTTTATCCAGTCATCTATCGAAGGGCATTTTGGTTGTTTCCATGTTCTGGCCACTGTGAACAGTGCTGCGATGAACATGCGGGTACAAACATCTTTAAAGATTAAGGTCTTCAGGTTTTCTGGGTAGATGCCCAGTAG
>PVKE010034492.1:0-17365 GCA_004027555.1 Craseonycteris thonglongyai
TCATTTATATTTTTTAAGTTACGCTTTCTGCTTGTTCCAGAGCATCGCACTTATGGCAGTGGTAGAAAACATTATTATTTATTATTATTAACATTCATCCTCTTAATAAAGCATTCTAACAGGAGGAACATTTACTTGCAATCATTTTCTGCCATGTGAACATGTGATACTCTAATGTTAAGAGATTAAGTCTAAATCCTGGAAATATAGGCTGACATAAAATATAATTATATAAATCTAATAGTTGTACCTAGCTTTCACCTATCTAGGTATTGAAATTTTTCATCATTTATAGCTTGTCTCAAACACAAAATTCTGAGCAATAAGATACCAAGGAATAAAATAACATGGTAGAACCATTTGCTTGTGCACACTATTCAGGAGGCCACAGATTTATCTAAAGTTTCTTTTTTCTCTCCTGTATTATCAGTAACTATTTTACTAAGTGTCTTAGTCCATGGCAGGTGTGATTTGAGGAGTCACTGCCCAAACGTTCAATATGATGCATAACATGGGGGAAGATGGCACAGAGAGGGGAAGAAACAGAATTTTGTGAAGATGCAACGTTGCCCCATTACCTTCACTGTTTTATTCCTATAGCTGAAGTCAGTACCTGAAATTATTTTGATCTCTTTGTTTTTGTTACCCTTCTCCACAGGAGTGCAAGCTCGCTCCCCCAAAACAGTCTTTCCTGTCGGATGTGCTGTATCGCACCGCTAGCATCATACTCCAGGCAGAAGAGGAAGTTCTCAGTAACTATTATTGGAAAAAGGGGACATAAGAATAATCAAATCCAGCTGTCTGACTCACAGGGCCCTCACAGAACCCATGGCTGTAACGTGAAGGCACTGTGTTCTCACGGGCATCCTCTGAGGGCCTAGGCGCGGGGGCCTCTGGGAAGTGTAGTCCGCACATTCGCGGCGACCCTGGGGTTGCGGGAGCCAGGTTCCATGTGCGCAGGCGCACTTCCGGCTCTGCCCCGCTGCTACGGCCATTGTCCAGCCCCGGTGCGTCTAAGGCCTCTTTGGGCCGCCCCTCGGCTCATCAGAATTGGAGAGGACTGAGCCTGCAGCGGGGGCGGGAGGAGCCAGCCAGACCCTGGGTGGGCCTGAAGTCCCGAAGTCCGAAGACCTCAGGAGGCGGCGATTCCGAGTGTTCGCGGGTCCGGCGGCACCTTCCACGGGTTTGGCGTGTGTCCGTGGAGCCACGCACATCATCCTGTGGGTGGGACTGGGCGTGGCCAGACGAAGGTGCCCTGCACGGTGAACCTTTAATGTGGGGAGTGGGCAATGGGGAGTGGCAGGCCCCACACGGGGCCCAGGCACCCACCCCATTCACCCCTGTCACCCGGAGAAGTGTCTTGAGGGGTGGAGGCAGGCCACGCGAGATGGGGTGGGGTCGGCTGTTGCAGCTGGGTGAATGGGCCCTCTCTTCTTTTCCCAGTTCCCACCTGGGAACCAGCCCGGCGAGGCAGGAATGGCCCCGAGGCCTCCAACGGCCGTGCCTCAGGTGAGCAGCGCTGTCATTGCTACCCCAGAGCGTATTTGGAGCCGTCATTGTTCTGGAGACTCTGACTCCATCACCGTCTCAGAGCCGCTTGGCCATGTGAAACCCAAGGTGTCCAGAGTTGGGCACAGCAGGCTTCCCAAAATGGGGATCGCATTTATGGGAAGAGAGAACCAGAGCCTTGCTGTCTTCTGTGAGGAGTTAAGAGTGAATATATTGGGAAGTGTCAGTATTGAGAATCCTGAGTGTCATGCTAATTCCTTGAACTCTGTCTATAAGAAATGAAGAGGGTGGGGTAACAGGATTGAAGATATAGGAGGAAGTGACTCTCAGTAAGTGAAGGAGAGTGGAGCCAAGCATTTGATCCAGGGGTCATGGAGGGACCCTTAAGGGACCAAAGAAGCCTGATCTGGATTTGCATGGGAAGAGGCTAGAGATGAGCTTTCTTGGGCAAGGAGGAAAAAAAACAAAGAGGACTTGCCCCGTAGCTTTTCATGTCTTTTTCTGCTTTAATAAATGTCCAGCCTTCAGCCTTCATTAACATGAAGCTGATTTATGAACCCATTTATTCTTGTGAGAGAGGAAGCATTTTCTAGACACATCACAACTCAGGTTATCAATTAATTTTACATAGGGTATATTGGTGAAAATGTAACAAGGTCCAGATGTTGTTTTGGAATTAAGGGAAAAAATCACAGATTCTAGTTGCTATATGTGTGAGACAATAAAGATAAAAATACCAACTAGTATTGGTCTCTAATAGCAGTTTACAGTAAATTAAACACAATATAAAATGTTTTTAAATGTTAAATCTGTTGGGGTGACATTGGTTGGTAAAAATTACATAGGTTCCAGGTGTACAGTTCTACATTACTTGGTCTATGCATTGTATTATATGCTCACCACCCAGAGTCAGTTCTCTTTCCATCACCATATATTTGATGCCCCCTCCCTACTCCCCCGCCCCCTCAACTATCCCACCCACCTTCCCCTTTACCCTTAAAATGTTATAACATGCCTTTATATCTTGTACTTATTATGTTTTTGTTTTGCAGGGGTGAGCCTTAAGGAGTAAGACAAGTAACAATACTAGAACAAGACAGTTACTTGGTTTGAGGAGAGAGAGACGTAGCAAATCACTATCATCCGCACCCTTCTGTACAAAGTGTTGCTTCAATATAGGCTGTAAGAATAGGATGATTTAGTAGCACCTCATGAAGAGCTTGATGATCCTTCCTACAGGGGTGGTGGGTTGTCTTTTTAAGGCTGAAAGTGGATTTGTGCTCTTAACAGTGAATTTTAGGGACTGCTTTAAGCTTTACTTTTAAAGTTACGTCCCCAAACATTCTGATTTAGTTATACTAATCTCACGGAATGACCTGATAGTCCATTTGTATTACCTAATTTGAGCTGAAGGACAGAATAGAGTAATGGCCCTACAATGGGGGCTTTTAGATAGAAATCTCCCTTTGTCAGTGGTTTCATTTCTCTGAGCATGACCCTCTCTGAGCATGACCCTTGGGGGGGAATGCAAAAGATGGGTAATTGAATCATTGTTGTACCTGAGAGAGGATATCAGATGCTCAGACAACTCTTTTTTTTTTTTTTTTAATATTTATTTATTTATTTATGAGAGAGAGAGAGAGAGAGACACAGAACTGAACTGGGGGAGCTCCCAGTTCAGCACACGGCTCCGCACGGGCCGGGGCCGGGATTCGATCCCCGGTCCCTGGCGCTGCAAAGTGAGCGCTTAACCCACTGAGCCACCCCGGCTTCCCCCAGACAACTCTTAAGATAGAGAAAGGAGATATTATTAGCCAGCGGAGCTCTTGTGGCTAGTAGCGCCTAAGCACACGCTCCCTAGTTAGATTCCTTACAACTTATATACCCTTTTCAGTGTCCATGTGATTGGAGCATGACTCCTTTGTCTAGGGTCTTCCGTGTTTCTCCTGACTCAAGGTGGGGAGGGGGAGTGTCAGTGGTAATGTAGGGGTTTCCGGACCACCGGTTCTGGCTATTTACAAATCCTGTTTTTCTTGTAAGTGTTGCAAGAATCTCCAGGGAGGCCAGTCAGAGATCTAATTTATAATCTGCAGGTCAGTCATTTCTGGAGGCCCTTTATTCTGCAATTTTTTTTGCGGGGGAGGCGGCACACCCCAGTTCAGCATGTGGGTCTGCATGGGCTGGGGCCAGGATTCGATTATCGGTCCCCTGGACTTCAAAGCGAGTGCATAACCCACTGAGCCATCTCAGCTTCCCCTGCAATTTTTTTGAAGTTCCTCTTCTCTCATCATGTGACTGCTTATCCAGGAAGTTAATTTAGTGGGGGAAGGCAGACTCATGCAAAAGTATAGCACCAGAAAGACGGTGTTAAGTATTGTTGCAGAAGTCCAGAGGCTGCTATGAGTACAGAGAAGAGAGAGGAAATATGGTTTGTGGAAAAGTCAGTGGAGACCCCTTTGAATAAGAGCAGAGTCTAACAGGTAAAATTGAAGGAGGTAGGGGTAGAGCTGATTCACTGTGATTCAGGGGAGTTCAGAGGCAAGAAGATGAGGGACATTTTCCCAAAACTGTTGTCCTGTGTGACAGTGTATGTGAGCTGCAGGCAATGGGTAGATAAGAATTACGGTAAGGGAAGTTAGGATTTTTTTCTTTTGGCCTTGATAACCCATTCATTTCTGTATTCATCCAGCAGATAGTCATTGACCTTCTATGATGTGTTAAGACACTTTTCTAGGTGAGTGGTATACATTAGTGAACAAAATTTCTAAAGATCTCTGCTTTTGTGGAGCTTACATTCTAGAAAGAGGAGACAGAAAATTTAGTAAATAAGGAAAATTATATATCCTAGAAGGTGATAGTACCTCAGGGGGGAAAATTTTTTTTTTAAGTAGAGAAAAGTAAGGGGAAGTGAGTTGGGGAGGTAGGAGCTTCTGGTAAGAGTGTAATTTTAAAGATTTTTTTTTATTTTATTTTATTTATTTATTTATTTTATTTTTTTTTGACAGAGAGAGACAGAGAGACAGAGACAGAGAGAGAACTGAACTGGGGGAGCTCCCCAGCTCAGCATATGGGTCCGCATGGGCCGGGGCCGGGATTCAATCCCTGGTCCCTGGCGCTACAAAGTGAGTGCTTAACCCACTGAGCCATCCCAACTTCCCTAAAGGCAAGTTTTTTTTAATTGCCCATGTGATTCTGAACAATTTCAACGTGCTTGAGTTTGGATATATTAAAATGAAAACAAGTTTGAGAAATTTTTGAGGGAGAAAAATGTATTTAAATAAACAGCTACACTTCTAAAATGGAGATGTGAACCAAATGCTAAAGGGGGTTGGGGAAGAAGATGAGGGACATTGAACTGATTCTAGAAGGATGACTAGGAATTTCTCCTGTATAACTGAGGGAAGAAAGTATGTGATGGTCAGTATGTACAAAGGCAAGGAGACACAAAACAAAATGATATAATCAGGGGAAATAGTCCACATGGTAAAGCATGGGGTGTATGGCAGGAGGCAGAGTTTGAGAGAAAGATGATTCAGTAGTCTGAAGAAAATGGCCTGAGGTAGAGAGCTAGAACAATTTAAAACAGGCATGTCCAGCCTGTAGCCAGGATGGCTTTAAATGAGGACCAACATAGATTCTTAAAACATGAGATTTTTTTGCCACTTTTTTTTTTTTTAAGCCTATCAGCTATTATTAGTGTTAGTGTATTTTATATGTGGCTCAAGATATTTCTTCCAGGGAAGCCGGGATGGCTCAGTGGGTTAAGCGCTCACTTTGCAGCGCCAGGGACCCAGGATTGAATCCCGGCCCTGGCCCGTGCAGAACCATATGCTGAACTGGGAGCTCCCCCAGTTCAGTTCTCTCTCTGTATCTCTCTCTCTCTGTCAAAAATAAATTAAAAAAAAAAAAAGATATTTCTTCCAGGGAAGCCGGAATGGCTCAGTGGGTTAAACGCTCACTTTGCAGCGCCGGGGACCGAGGATTGAATCCTGGCCCTGGCCCGTGCGGACCCACATGTTGAACTGGGGAGTTCCCCCAGTTCAGTTCTTTCTCTGTCTCTGTATCTATCTCTCTCTTTCTCTGTCAAAAACAATTAAAAAAAAAAGGTATTTCTTCCAATGTGGCCCAAGGAAGCCAAAAGGTTGGACATCATTGATCTAGAACAATGCTGTTTAAAACAAATAGAATGTAAGCTACATGTGTAATTAAAATTTTTCTAGTAGCCACAATGTTAAAGGGTATCCCAAAATTCACGCAAGAAGTAATTTTGATAAAAAAAACAGGTTTATAATTAAAAATTGTAAGTTTTCATTGCTCAACAAAACGCATTGTTCTTTTATGTAGCGCTCCTTTTTTTAAAAAAATTTTATTGTTTTTGACAGAGAGAGAGAGAGAGAGAGAGATACAGAGATAGAGAGAGAGAGATACAGAGATAGAGAGAGAACTGAACTGGGGGAACTGCCCAGTTCAGCATATGGGTCCGCATGGGCCGGGGCTGGGATTCGATCCTTGGTCCCCGGTGCTGCAAAGTGAGCACTTAACCCACTGAGCCCTCCCAGCTTCCCAGCACTCTATTTTTAATAACCCTGAACTGTCAGCTGTCACACTGTCTTTTTTTTTTCCTTGGCAACACTTTACCGCACAAGTGATGCAAAATTTAAATCATGCATGAATTTTGGGACACCGTTTAGAAACAGGTGAAATTTTTGTAATATATTTTATTTAACCCAGTATAGCCAAAACATCGTTTCTATCTACATGAATCAATATATTAAAATTATTAATGAGATATTTTACTTATTTTTTTTGGTACTGAGTCTTTGAAATCCAATTTGTATTTTATACTTACCACACATTCAATTTGGAGTAGCCACATTGCAAATGCTCAGAAGTCAACATGTGTGGCTAGTGTTTTGCCATATTAACGTAGATCTAGAATGTTATTGCCTGGCTTAATGTCATTTTTTTTGGCAAGGGAGGATTAGAGCTGGATTTGAATGATGAAGTAGATGAATGTGGGAGATATTTTTAAGGCTCTTAGTGATTCCAGGACATAAAGGAAAATTGAAGAGTGAAGGATGAGGTCCAGGTTTCCATTTGGAATATTATAGATGGTGATGCCATTAGCCTAGGGCATTTGTGTGTTTGTGTAAAGGCTAACTGTAATAATGTTTCTTCTGTCTATTCAATTGTTAGTTATACTGTTGACTCAGCTTACCAAACTATTATTGGTCTGGTATCAGAGAGCACTGAGTATATGAGTGAAAATGCCAAACAGTATGTCAGTAAATTTAATGTGTTCTAATTGGGCAAACTAACTTGGTCTTGGTGGGAAGTAGTTTTTATAAATTAGATTATTTCTACACAGTAGCTGCCAGTCTCTGGTTTTCAGCTTTGCAAAGTTTCTGAATTAATGAATTACAATTTGAGTAGATTTCTCCTCCAGAATTGTACTAATTGTCTTTACCATACTTTATTGTATCCCTCTTGAAATAGAAATCTAACCAGGATCAAAGGAGATATTTCCAACAGGGCATGATGACAGGTGTTTCATGGCTTAAGGCCTACCAAGGCAAGACAAAAATCAACCCATGAGCATCAGAACTTGATATTTGAGGGACATGGGGGACCTCAGCCAGCCTAGCTTTAGTGGGGTGGTGAGGAGGAAGTGATTGGAGTGAGGTAAGAAACATGATTCCAATTCTAGCTAGCTGTCCTAGAGAAATTTTAGTATAATTCTACAAACAGTATTTTTTGTAGTAATGTTTATAATAGCAAAATATTTTAAATATTCACCTGCCTATTAACAAAGACTGATCCATTTATTCATCCACTGGGTATTTGTCCTGGGCATCAGTCTAGGCATATGCTAGAGCTATAATGAAGATAGATAAAGTTCCTGTTCTCATGAGGCTCACAGTGGGGGAGACAGGCAAGCTAACAAGTAAGCAATCTCAGATAATAGAAGTACAAGTATCCTTTTTATCTGAATCTATTTGGTTTCTTAGTTCAGGTGGCAGGAATTTAGACAGTGAGAGATACCTGTGTTAGGAAGAAAATTAAACATGGTAATATGAAGGAGAGTAAATTACAGGAAGGTGCTAAGACAGCTTTTCTGTGGAGGCAACGCTGGAGATGAGACCTAAATAACCTGTAACTAACTAGTTGTTAACCATGTAGAGAGCCCAGGAAGAGATAGCTTAACACGCATAAAGGCCCAGGGTACAAACAGCTTGAGGTGTTCAGGGATCGGCAGTATCAGTAGCAGCTAGAGCCCAGTGAGTGATGGGGAGTTTGAATCTTATTCTTAGTACACTGAGTTGGTTTTAGGTAATAGTTATGTTATGATACAGCTGTACTATGAAGTGCTATGAAGCAATTCAAAGGAATAAGGTGAAATTATATTGACTCTTATGGGAAGATCTCCAAGATGCATAGTTGAATGTAAAAATAAGTTGCAGAACAATATTTCACAAAGTAAGACAGTATGTACGGTATATAGAAAAGGGACTCCTGAGAATGTGTACCAAACTGTTAACAGTGGTTATTTCTAGGGAGTAAAGTGGGATTGGTGATGGGGATGAAGGAGGGCTGCTACTTTACTTCCTACTGTGTTTGGATTTTGGAACAAAGGAAGTGCACGGTCAGGAAGGAATTGAATGATTTTATAAAAGGGCTTGGCTTTGAAGGGAAACTATGAAAGCTAAGTACAGAATTGCAGGACATGTCGCCCCTTGTGACTCCTGCCTGAATATTAGATTCTTTATAAAATTATGTAAAAAACTGGTATAGTTAACCAACATTGCCCCTTTAGCATCTCGAATGTGTGATCATCACATCTGATAGACCCTACAGTATATTTCCAGTATTGCCATGAGAACATTTGTGGGGTTGATCCTACTTGAGCAGGAATGTGATCCTACAGGAATCAGTGACATTCAGGGATGTGGCTGTGGACTTTACCCAGGAGGAATGGCACCACGTGGAACCTGCTCAGAGGCAATTGTACAGGGAAGTGATGCTGGAGAACTACGGCAACCTGGTTTCTCTTGGTAAGAACCACGTCTCAGTGTCTTGCCTGTTGGTGAGTTTTCCCCTTCTCAGTTGCTAAGATTGTGGGGCTGTGTGACTATATCATGGATGACTGAGCAGGTTGTTCAGGGCCAGAGCTTGTTCATCTTTTTGGGACCCAGCCATACAGGTTTCTGATCCTGCACTTTAAGGAAAAGGTCTTCCTTTAGCAGAACTGGAAATATTTAATTGGCTTAAGTTGCACCTTTATTTTCCCTCAGAGTTCCTGAGTTTCAAGGACTAGCACTGGCTTATACGAGAGTTCTTTATCCACTTGCACAAACAACCAGATCTTGTGTTTTTACCCATGAGCAGGATATCAAGTTTCCAAGCCAGAGGTGATCTTCAAATTGGAGCAAGGAGAAGAGCCATGGCTATCAGAGGGAGAAATCCAAAGACCTTTCTGTCCAGGTAAATGAGTGAGAATTGAGCATATAGCAGTCAGTATAGGCAATGGCACAGCTGAGGGAGGGGGAAGCACCTTCAAATTTTGTTCTGGTGGCTCCTAGACTGGCAGGGGAGGCTGCACCATCTCCTGGATGACCTTTTTATGTCTCCCTTCTCTAATAGGGTGGTCCTGCTGCTGGTAGGTCTTAGAGGAAAGGATATCTCTTTGTTCTACACTCAGAATACCATCTCTCCCTATTCTATAACCCTGCTTATTTTCTTCTCTGGTGTCTTCAGTCTCCCATCACTATTTATAGATCCCTTTTCTTACTCATTCAGACATAACTGAACTTCTATGCCTCCTCCTTGTTTTGTCTTACTGCTTTCACAGTCAGATGCCCCAGACTTGTAGGAAATACCCACAGCCTTGATTCTCTTTCCCTTCATAACTGTTTTCAGACTTCTTTCCCTGACTACATTCCTCAAACACCTATTTGGGGAGCAACATAGTCTTCCATTTATCCTGCATTCATGCTGACTGGATTCATTGCCTCTCTACAGTTCCTGGATTATCATCCTCTCCTGGTTTCCCTACTTGTTAAGTGCTTCTTTTTTTTTTTACAACCAGAACCCCCCACCCTCACACAAACTCTTTTTTTTTTTGCAAATGGATACCATTGAAGCTTTATAAGCAGGTTGGTGACGTTCAGATTTACTTTCTTTTTCTTTCTTTCTTTTTTTTTTTTACATTTAATGCCCCCTCCCCATGCCCCTCCAGCCCTCCCCCTTCACCTTCCCACCTTCCCCCCAGGCAACCACCAAACCACTGACTGTGTCCATGAGTTTTTGTTTCTTTGTTATTTTCATTTTTATATTCCACCTATGAGTAAGGTCATATGTTTCTTGATTCAGTCTGAAAGTGCTTCTTGGCTTTAGGTTTTTGGCTTTTCTTGCTTTCCCTCCTAAGCAAATCTGCCTTAGGGAGTCTCCCTTCCAGTCTCCTCCCCATTCTCTCTATTACCTCCATAAAAAGGTGCTTTCCTTCTGGTAGTTGCAGCTCTTTATTTATGCTACAGACACAGAAATTATCCTTACTTGTACCCTGGTCACTCTTTTTTATTCTCACAGGACACCTCCACTTGGAAGACCCACACAGTTCTTATTAAAGATGTAAAATCGAAACCAATTTTTATTCCCAGCCAGCACAGCTTGCTACCTTGCTCATGACCCCTTTCTCTCCTTGCCTGTTATAAACCACTGGATTTCTATCTCTCAGTCTAGGTACCATAGTCAGTTTAGTCTTTTTCTTTCAGCCCAGGTTATTTTTCTCCTTTGAGAGTATCTCAGATTTTCTTGCCTTTTAATTTCTGCTGGTGACACCTTAAACCAAGCTCTAGGTTTAATTTACAATAATTCTCAGTTGAAATTGCTCACTCTCTTCATACTCCATATTGGATTTTTAAACTCATAGCTTTATTAAGATATAATTCACTAAATATAAAATTCACCGTTTTAAAGTATACAATTGATCTTTTAAATATATACAGAATTGTGCGGCCATCACCAATTACAAAAACATGTTCAACACACCAAAAAGAAACCCCATACTCATTAGCAGTTACTTTCTATTCCCCATGACCTCCAGTTCCTGGCAACCATTAAACTATTATTTCTATGGATTCACCTATTCTGAAATATGAATATTTCTATAAATGAATCATATAATATATAGCCCTTTGTAACTGGCTTCTTTCACTTAGTGTAATGTTTTGAAGATTCATTCATGTTGTTACATGTATTACTTCATTCCTTTTTATTAATTCCTTTGTATTTCTGAGTAATATTCCATTGTATGCATATACCACATTTGTTTGTCTGTTCATCACTTGATGGGCCATATTATATTTAATGTTTTTATCTTTGTAAACCACCCACCTATGACAAAGCCTTGCCATACTCCCTGTACCTCATTATAGGAAACAGAAACTTCCTTGATATTAATGTCCCCATCATACCTTCTAGTATTATCTTTCTATTCCTGCTAAAGCAAGCTCCATTTAGTTTGAACTTTTTAATATTCTCTGTACGTAGCATATACTTTCCCTCATTAGATAATACTTTCTGCCCATGCAAAGCCATCTATGCTTTAAATTCAAGGGCTAATTTATGAAACCTAGTATATACAAATATATTTACTTTTTTGTTCCCTAATCACAAGTAGAATTTTTATCATCTCTACTACACAAATTCAGATTTAATAATATACCATCTGGTGATTTTTCTTCTTTTTTCTTTTAAGTTGTCAAAAGATTGAGTCTTGTTTCTATTCTTACATTTCAAGCTCTTGGATAGTCTATTTTATTTTTATATATTCTATCTGTGCTGCAAAACATTTTAGATGACAGTCAGAAATTACCTAATTGATTGTTATGGAATCTGGCTGGGGACAGCACTTTATTGTTTGTTTATTTCAACGAACATTTCTTGAATGTCCCACTGAACCATATTCTAATATAAATACAAGGCATTCGCTATCCTCAGGAATTTAGAATTGAATCTTGTTCCAGGGTAAGAAATTTGGGGTTTAGAGCCTTTTATTTGAGGTTTTATTCCCTCCTAACATTTTATTGTGAAAATTTTCAACTGTATTAGAAATTGAAAAACTTATGCAGTGAACACCATATATCTACTACCAAAATTCTATAGTTTTATTACATTTTATTATATTGCTTTATCACATATTTCATCTGTCCATCTATCAATTTATCTTTTTGATACATTTCCAAGTAAGTTGCAGAATGAGTATATTTCACCTCTACATTCTGCCATGTGCATAGCATTATTTAGAGCTCAATATTTATTTGTTGTTGTTGTTTTAAAGAAAACATTATATACAATGAGATATATAACTCTTGTATGTACTATTCAGTAGATTTTGACAAATACTTTCACCCATCCAACCCAAACTCCTATCAATATGGAACATTTTCATCACTCCAGAGACCTCCCTTTACTTAGTTTTTACATGTTATAATACCATTCTTAGAACTAGAAATTAATAATTCTCTGCTCTTAGTATGCTGAGTAAGCAGAGGTTTAGAAATCAGTTTATTAAGCAGAGTAAGAAAAATCCTTTTTGGTTAAGAGAGGGGATTAATATATAACCAGAACTCAAATAGAATAATGTCAAAACCCCATTTGTCTCCTAAAATACTACTTTTTCTCAGAGTGTGAAGTATACCCATTTATCTCCAAGTATATCAAAGAATTTTGTCTGTTATATCACTGGCTGCAGATTTTCTCTGCAGAGTTTGAAGATCTGGAACCTCAGAGGTGACTTCAAAGAAATTATAAAGTGAATGTATTAGAAGATAAATTCTGTGGTAGTTTGTAAAATGGGTAGGAGTCATGAAGAGAGCACATAAGATCCTGCAAGAAGGACTGTGATCCTATTCCATTTATATCTATGCCTAACACTCTCATAATCACTTATTTTCTTACTGCCTAACTAGCCCAACAAGATAGGTTTCCTCATTCTGGATTTAGCATTCACTCTGGATTTGTATTCCATACCATTACATGTCTTAACTCTTTCTTTCCTCCATTTTGGGCGTTCTCCCCAAGCCACAGGATTAATTTCAGTACAAAGTCATGTATAATTTGTATCTCTTTCATTTCCTCATTTGTACTATAGCAGTTTGTTTCAGCAGGAGGGACTAGGGGACTTTTGCACTTTGGATTTCTTTCAGATTGGAAGACTAGGCCTGAAGCCAAATCATCAAATCTGCAGCAGAGCATACCTGAAGTATCCCTTAGCACAGATGATCTCTCACATACTGCATTAGAAGATGCTTGGAATATGGGCTGTCAGCTAGAGAGGCACCAGGAAAACTGGAAGAGATATCTGGGGCCAGATGTATCTACCCAGAAGAAAATAATCACACCAGAGGAAAGTTTTGAGCAAAATAAATTTGGTGAAAACTCTAGATTGAACACAGACCTGGTTACACAACTGAACATTCCTTCAAGGTCTAGTGAATGTGATACACTTGGAATCAATTTGGGACATAATTCAGACTTACTTAATCAGAATAGTATCCTTGCAAAAAAGAAACCTTATAAATGTAATAAATGTAGAAAAGCTTTTATTCATAGATCATCGCTTACTAAACATGAGAAAACTCATAAAGGAGAGGGAGGTTTTCCCAATGGTACAGATCAGGGACTTTTTCCTGGAAAGAAACATCATGAATGTACTGACTGTGGAAAAACCTTCCTCTGGAAGACACAACTTACTGAGCATCAGAGAATTCACACAGGGGAGAAACCCTTTGAGTGTAATGTGTGTGGGAAGGCTTTCAGACATAGCTCATCCCTTGGTCAGCATGAGAATGCACATACTGGAGAGAAACCCTATCAGTGTAGTCTATGTGGGAAAGCCTTCCAGCGCAGCTCCTCCCTTGTTCAACACCAGAGAATTCACACTGGAGAGAAACCCTATCGATGTAACTTGTGTGGAAGGTCTTTTAGGCATGGCACGTCTCTTACTCAACATGAGGTCACACACAGTGGAGAAAAACCCTTCCAATGTAAGGAGTGTGGGAAAGCCTTTAGTCGATGTTCTTCCCTTGTCCAGCATGAAAGGACTCATACAGGAGAAAAACCTTTTGAATGTAGCATATGTGGAAGGGCTTTTGGTCAGAGCCCATCCCTTTATAAGCACATGAGAATTCATAAAAGAGGCAAACCTTACCAAAGCAATGATGACAGCATAGATTTCAAGAACAATTCATCTCTTACTCAAGATGAAAGCACTCTGACTGAAGTGAAATCCTATCATTGTAATGACTGTGGGGAAGACTTCAGTCACATTACAGACTTTTCTGACCATCAGAAGTTCCATACTGGAGAGAACCCCTATGATTGTGAGCAGGCCTTCAGTCAACAACCTATTTCTCATCCTGGAGAGAAACCCTATCAATGTAATGTATGTGGAAAAGCTTTTAAAAGGAGTACGAGTTTCATAGAGCATCACAGAATTCATACTGGAGAAAAACCATATGAATGTAATGAATGTGGAGAAGCCTTCAGTCGACGCTCATCACTTACTCAACATGAGAGAACCCACACAGGAGAAAAACCCTATGAATGTATTGACTGTGGGAAAGCCTTTAGTCAGAGTTCATCCCTCATTCAGCATGAGAGAACTCATACTGGAGAAAAACCATATGAATGTAATGAATGTGGGCGAGCCTTCCGAAAGAAAACCAATTTGCATGATCATCAGAGAATTCATACTGGAGAAAAACCCTACACTTGTAAGGAATGTGGGAAAAACTTCAGTCGAAGCTCAGCTCTCACTAAACACCAGAGAATTCATATGCGAAATAAACTCTAAGAACCCTGAAGTTAAAGATGTGCAGAAAGCTTTAGCTAAAACATTCTTATGCAGTATCAGAGGATTCTTACCAGAGACAAAGCTTCAGAATGTAATGATTGTGTGTGTGTTGTGTGCAGAGAAAACTGCTAGTAGACAATTTTAAATAAATAAAAACTACATTCTCAGATCTGATTAGACTTTTGTAAAAACAACTACAAACATAACCTGTTTGAAATATGCCTATGTTTTGGACTTTATAAAGCTTTTTAACATATATGCAGGAAAGCATCAACTTTCAACAGTTTGACTTGTAATTCACTGTTTACAACCCCTTTTTATAAATAAAATTTCTGCAATAATGACCAAAATTCATTTTTTAAATTGCTTGACGGCTGCATTCAATTGCAGCTCTTATATTGAATTCACCATGGAAACCAATTCCACCTCCAGGGATTCACCACCCAAAGAATTATATCAACTGGTCCAACCACTTCATTGTACAGATGAAGAAAGTGAAAGCCAAAGATGTGAAGTGGTTTGCACAGTGTGATACAGCTTATAATGGCAAAGCTGGGTGGAGAGTGCAGGTCTCCTGGATCTTTGACCTAAGGTCTTGCCACTGACAAGGTATTTTGGAATTCAGAGGGCTTTAAAATAATTTTAAATCAGATGTGCAAACATTTAATGAGCACTCATGAGTTGGATACACTGGGAATTCACAGAAGGGTAAGAGGCTGCAAGACATACAAATTTGTCACTTCTTTGAAGCAACTTGGAAGCTTACAAACCAAAATCTTATCAGAAACTGTAAATGATTGAATTACTACTGGTCATTTTTTTTTCCTTTTACAAAGTATCATAATTATACTTTGAGCTCACATGTCAGTATCATAGAACTATTAAGTCCTCTTACTCTGCTTTTTATGACACTTCTATGAAAAAAGCACTTCCCCAAGCTTTCTTTATTGTATCAATGGCAAAACAAAACTATTACAAGACAAATTTCCCCAGATTAATTTTGCTATAGAGAGGTATAAATCCAATTATTGCCATAAAAATTGTCTTTAAATCAGTTTAAAGAATCAGTATGTGTGCCAAAGAAATATTTCACCATAAAAATATTTTTTATCTCTGGTGCTTTTCCATCAGTAAAGTCTAAACTAAACTTCAGTAGTCCACTCTAATCCTTAATGTCCCCTAATTCCTCCCACCGGCTATCCTCAAGGAATTTCAAGAAGCTTTGTTGGTTCATTTACACCAACAGTACAGATAAATTTGGAAGAAACTGGACATTGACCCCTTAGGTACAATAGTATCTACCCCCTAAGATAAGCAAATTTTTCCATCTTGATGAATCATAGGGAGGAGTGATATGGATGCTGAAAATAAACCTTTCCTACTGGCTCTGTAGTATGCCAAGTCACAAGATCCATCCTTGTCTCATTTTGGACAACATGAGGCAGCTCCCAAACATTCACAATTCTTTGCAGGAAATGTGTGCCTGGGGACTGAAATATGGGATGTCTGACCCAAAGAGTACCACATGTAGAGCAAAATGGGATATTCCCCAGCCAATCTGTCCTTCTAAGACATTAAGCATTCAAAAAGTACTTCGTTTATGATGTCCCATGCTTAGTGCACATGCAGTGCTAAGGCCATGCTTGTGTTGTCTGATGCATAGTTTGAATAAGTCTACTCAGACCCACCCCTACTGATTCACTGGGATGCCTATCGGGAACTCATTTTGCTGCTGACAGGATCCCCATAATGGACTGAAGAATGGCATGAATTGTAACCAATTGAGTGCTACCCTACTGTTACAGAAGTTTATAAAGACTTAGTTTCAGAAGACTCAAAGGAGACCACTTGTGTATGTGTGGAGCCTGGCCTAGATCCAGTCAATCTGAATCTGACCACATCTTCATTCACAGGGAGAGAGCCCAGGATGTATGTGTGAATGATTGAGCAGAAGATTATGTAGTCCCAATAACCATACACAATGCACTTATGAACACCCAGCTTTCTAGGCCACATGAAATGCATCCTTGTAATATGATTGTATTATTTCAATAAATAGCCTTAGTTGAATGGGAGTCAGTTTGTCTTTTTCAATTTTCAGAACTTGGCTAAGATTAAAGAGTGGCGCATCAAGGAGGAGGAATTAACTGCTAAACTCATCACAGCCAGGTGAGTTCATAACAGCTACCATTTATTGAATGCTTACTACTTGAGAGACATTTTGCTAAATATTTTATAGTCATCATTTCAGTTAATCCTTACCACTTCCCACTCCAGGTCTTCTGGTAGCTATTGTCTTTGTTTATCCTGCCGTTTTCTCCCTTTTCTTGTAGTAATCCTTGCTATATTGACCACAGGAATACAAGTCATGACATCTCTGGAGCCCAGTGATAGTTTTAGAGGAAAGCATGTGACCTATGTCTAGCCAATGTCAATGTCCTTTGTCAGGATTTTTTCAAAATAGAGTTGGCAGGGAAACTAGTTTTGGGTTGCTAGTCTGAAAAGATGAAGGCCTACAGCTGCCTGGAGCCCAGTTCCTTACCAAAGTAGGGAGGTGTATTGTAGTTGGAGAGGGTGCCACTGGTATTTTCATTTCTAATCCCTGAGGCCCCTGGATCTGGCTCAATTTCTGAAGCTCTTTCTGGGATTTGGTGGTCTCCCCACTATTAGTCCAATGACTCCCCCTTTTTGATTAAATCTGTCAGATTTCTGTTGCTTGCATTAAAGAAACCTAATACAGGTATTATATCTTTGTTTTATAATAGGGGTGGAAAACCCAGAGAGGTAAAGTAACTTGCCTAGAAGTACTCCCCATGGCAAATGCAGGCTTCAAATCCAGGACTGTCTGGCTGCAAAGACATAGCTCTTAACCACTAACTGATTTGTATATAATGCAGTGTCATTTGAGGGTGAGTGGAGAGAGGGATATGGAGATAGTTTAGGTTGGAGAACAAATGATGAAGGAAGGGCCTTGGAATGTTTTTCTTTTTTTTTTTTTTT